>JAWPHD010017159.1:0-46031 GCA_037043455.1 Cyrtodaria siliqua | reverse complement strand
ATGGTAACGGTAACCCTGATGTGAGAAATATGTTCTTAGATGTACACTAATTACATTGAAATACAACACCGAATTTGGTACGAACTAGTATTTGGTGATCAGATTCCATTTACTAAATGTATCGCTTATTTATAACCTTAATAAAGGGTATTTACTCTTTCGCGGAATTTGCTAAATGTTTATTGTTTGTTGAAACTCACATATAATTAAGCTAAATTATTGCTTCAAGAAACTGATTTCACTATTTGGACATGATCAAGAACAATAACTTTATAACATATTCGTCTACAACCGATTACAATCGTTATTGCGCTCACAAACAGCGCGCTATTGCATAAGCACACATTGGCTTAACCAATCATGAATGTGTTATCGACTTTAGACTTTACTGCGTACCGGGTACTGACTTTCAATCAGTGGTTAAGTATATATTCAGTATGTTGAAGGAAAATAGAGTATCCATGTGCAAAACATATTTGAGAAAAATGTGTTCTAAAAAATGTCATCATTTATGTACAACATTCCTTAAAATATTGTATATTTGTATACCTCATTCTTGAACTATCCACAATTAAAAAAACAATAAAAAAAAAGATATAAAAACCCCACGAAAACAACAACAACAAACACCCCCCCCCACCAGAAAACAACAACAACAACAAACAAACACTAAACGTTTCGGCATCAAACGATTTCGGCATCTATTTTATTTTTTACCCTATACGCATTCATTTATATTTGAATATTATAATGAAGTAAAGAAGTAAAGAAATTAAATATTTTCTATAAGATCACGTGTAATTCATTTAAAATGCAAGGTTGATTGCCTTAACAGCAACTCCGAAGCGGTTTTGAGCCAGAATACAACTAATAAATGAACATATATAGGGCCCATATGATAATCACTTGTAAAATTTAAGTAAATATGACTTTTATATTATATTGTAATTGTAGCATGGTCACTAAAATTCCCTTTGTAATAGCTCAGGTGTAAATCGTTTAATTGAAAATACTTGAATATGTTCCCTTTAACATGTATACTAATGTATACCTAAGACCAAATAAAAACGTATCTGTATTCATACAGTATCTTTTAATTCTTGACTTTACCTTCCTGTCATCTCCATATCGACGACTACAGGTATGTGACTTGAACAAAGCCTCCACACTAACTAACCCATTATTAAAAATCATCTACAACTAACGCATGCGTTATATTTTTCTTGTTATATTTAAAATAATTAATAAAAAATATTGCGTTTGTCGATTGATTTTTACCCTCTATATGTTTTCTATTAAATAATTAATGAAATTAAGCAGTAAACCAACTTACTTTTAATTAAAATAGATATTACATTGAAACGTTTTTTTTTGTCCCAGGTTGGCATACCGCCAATTAAACTTACGGAAGTACCTTACAATTACGACTATTCAAATATGTTGTGTGTACAATTTAAATTAGCACACATAATACTTCTATTTTAATAATTCAATGACAAAACAGATACAATTGATAATTAGTAAAAACAGCCCTATTGTTCTGGCGCTTGTTTCAGCCAAAGGGTTTTCAGCATTAACATGAGCAATTTTAATAATAAGCACATAACATAAAATATCATTGGAACTGTAATGGTTAGTGGTAAATAAAAATACATTAGTTTTGAAAATCGGTTGATAAATACATAATTTACAGCCAAAATGTTTTTTCCATGTACATTCCTTGTTGCTGGGAGAAATTAAGAAATATCAAATAATTTCTGTTAGCCTTAATATTTTGCTATACAACTTCCAGATTGCCTTAATTTACATTTATTCAACACATTGCAACCGTTTTTGGATGCAAATTCTGAAATAAATAAATATTTTTCTAATTTTTGATGCAGTAGAATTTTGCATTGCAAACGCCCTATCAAAAACAACTTTTGATGATTTAGATCTCTCGATTGAAAATGGTGAAATAATTAGCAAAATCTATGACAAGAGAGATGATTTTAATTTTGACATTGTTAATTATCCCCACTTGGATGGGGATGTTCCCCGAACAACTTCTTATGGGGTGTATGTGTCTCAACTTACTCGTTTTTCAAGAGCTTATACTCGAGTTGAGGACTTTAATATTCGTAATCTTTGTATAACTAAAAAGCTACTCAATCAGGGTTACCGTTACCATAAACTTCGTAAAACCTTTGCAAAATTTTATTATCGTAGCCCTGATCTTCTTTCCAAAAATAAAAGTAATTTAAGGACTCTTCTGCGACAAGGACTATCACAATCTGACTTCTATGGTGATGTGATTTATAAACTTCGTAATATTCTTGGTCATGATCACTTTCATACTATCTTTGTTAACCTTGTTAAAAAGTTTATCAAAAGAGGTTATGACTCTATCATTTTGCAACGTACTACATGCTTGGTGGTGGATCCTTTACAGTTCGCCACTATGCTTTCCTCTTTAACTGGACGATGACCGGACAGGCTGAGGACCCTATGATGACGCCTACCTAAAGCCCATTGGGACGGTGGTGTTTGATGTTTGTCTATGATCTTTCTTGTCGTGCCCTTAATGGTTTATTCTCTTATTGCTCTGGCTCCTGCCAAGTCATTGAGTACCTTCATTGTGGCTTTCTAGGCTATTGTGTTTTTGTATTATATTTACACGAGCATATTTGTGTTTTACCTATATTGCCTATTTATGCTGCCTTGTTGGTTAGAGATTAGATCATGGCGGGGATTTCTTTATTTACACTGTCCTGTTTTAATGGGATGACAGTAGGGTAAGTGTGAGGTTTGGTGCACCCTAGAACCGGTTTAAACCCCCCCCCCCCCCCCCCCCCCCCCCAGTGGCCTACTTTGCCACTGACCGTTCCAAGGCGGTAGCCCTTTTGTCAACCCTTGTCGTTTGCATTTATTATTACTTTTGCCTTCTTGTTTTTCTGTTTGCGTGTTTGTTTCTGTGTTTTGTGGTTGACTGTCCTCCTTGAATGCTACTTTTTTATATTTCTTTTGCGCCTGAATTGTTCATTTTTCAACCGGTTTTGAAAAGTAAAGTATGTTTCACTGAAGTACAACTTGCTAAGGAAATTGTTGAAATTTGTCGGAAAAGTCAAAGAAACCTTTGACCGAATCAAATATGTGTTGATTATTCTGTTGTTGCTCTAGTAATCGACAAACATATATTCACCACATATGGTAAAGGTTAATACATTCAGGTAGACATCTTACTCATTGGCCAGGTTAATACATTCAGGTTGTCACTTCGTTAGTATGAAGTCTAAATTGGCTAGGTCAAAATATTCCGGTAGACACCTCATTCGCCTGAATTCTACTTAGGTGAGTTCAATATATTCAGGCAGACATCTCATTCACACGGATTCTAATTTGGTCAGTTAAATGTATTCAGATATACATTCGAATGTTGATGTTGACTTGACGTTCTTCTGTGGTGATATACAAATTTCAAATGATGTTATAGTAGATGTTCATTACGTGGTCCCGCCTTAATTCCAATTAGCGATGGGAAAGCTTATATTAGCAGCATTTTATAACGGATATTTCGACAATAAAATACGTTTAAAAACATGTTTTACTGAAAAAAATCGATAACCTGTTTACAATTACCTATTACATGTTGTAATTTTACAAAATGCAAACTTTTTAAGCCGAAATTAAGGTTTTATTTTATAACCCCGTTTTCGCTTCTTGGAGAAGGGGTTGGATGGGGTATGAAAGTTAATACTCGTACCACGTAATGTGGTTTATATGCCTGGGAAATGTACAGTCAGGTCTTTAAATTAACATCCAAGTTGGCATAGAGAAGTAGAGCTATTATTGTGTTCCTTAAATTGTGTGATAAGCAAGACAACAACATTTAAACTATTCAGTTGGCACTCCTCTTGGCCCTAAATATCTGAAAAGTTCCCAAGCCACTGTGATTAATTACCAAAGCAATTTATTATTGACAAAGACAAACATAACTAAGATACGTTTTTGTTTGTACATTTGGCAATATTGTAAAATGTGTACACAGCTGTGTTTGACCAGAAAAAGGTTAACTACATCAATTTCAACGAACAGCACATTTTATCGACTATATATTTTCTTAAAGATTTACTATAACTATACTGAAAGGAAAAAGAAACGCGACACAGGAATTTGCGCTATATATTGTATATACTGCACACTTAATGCCATAAATATTCCAAGGAAATCCCAAGATGTTTATTAAAAAAATGATGCAGTTAGTTAGAGAAAGGACACAACTGTGATGTTGTAGACGTTTTAATCACAGTACACGTTGCAACAAGAAATTCATAAATGTTGAAGTTCCTCTTTGAAAAATTGAGCCAGTTCTGTACTGTATTTAACGTAAAAAGTTTGCAACATTGTGCATCCTAAGTTTTCTCACATGCTTCAGCCAAACGGGCACTCTGTCAATAATGAAACTTTGTAGGGATACTATTTGCTGTGTTACGTGTTGTTTTAGTCTTTTTTTCGAAAGGAAAGATCTACCATTCGATTAACTGCAGCATATTGTACATACGATATTTACTTTCAGTATACATTGACTCATTTCCATTTCCAAGTGCTGTCGAGATCCTGATATGTTTGAAATAATGGTAGCATGAGTTACACTGCTCAATAGTGGCTTAATTAGGTAGATAAGTAATTAATAGAGTAAGGCCTAATGTAGGTGATTTAATCAACCAACGAGATGAGGCCATACTCTATTTGTTTTGTAGTATGTCTATTTCGCCTGTCTGCCATACTCTTACTTCCGATAACTGGTACTTAGGGTACATCAGTCATTCTGACAGGTGTTATTTTCAATTAAATGATTTACAACTGTGCAACGACAAAGGAAATATCAGCAATCATGCTACAATAGTCTTTGTACCATATCTCTAATGCGTTTCCTTTGTTCCTGCTTATGATATAATTTAAATAAATATTACATATATTAGCAAAACAGTAGATGTTATATCCGATCATAAACTTAAAGGGACACACGGCGATCTTGAAGTAGTTATCAAGCATTGACAACAGCGTCTCGATTTAGTAATCCAGTATCAGTTTGACTTTAAACTTGCGTGAATATATTTAAATTAAAATTTGTGTTTTCATTGTTTCGTCTGATTCATTTAAATTTATTGATTTAAATATAGTATTGCTGCAATATAATCAGCAGTTAATAATACGCAAAATTATATTTTCTTGGTATTATTCTTATAATTAAAATTATTGATTGAACCAATGTAAGTTATGTAGAAAAACTAACGGGAAGCCGTGACGTGAGTTTAAAAACCATCAAGATTGCCGTGTGTCGCTTTAAATTGATTCATTTAAATCTGGAATTTAAAACAGTTATCCGCTGTACATTCATTACCCATGATTCACTGTGCGTCAGTTTTCTTTTTACAGAGACGCAATATTTTGCTTCGACTATACTTTACCTAAAGATAGACAGTCTCTGTATCAATCGATTTCTTCTTTGTGGGCGTGTCTTTATTAGTAACTTCATATTCAGCTCATGTCGAAATCGGGTATTTAAGCGAGCAAATATAGGCAGGAAATCATTTACTGTATAGACATCGACCAGTGCATTTCGTACCTATACACAGGTAACAGTAATTTGTACAGAAAAAAAGTAAGTCTCTTTTGGGGCTCGAACACACGACCTTCTGAAATTCAAGTCAGGTGATCTATCCACTGAACTCTAACGTTACTTGAGAAAATAGTATACTAACTACCATTTATTATTACGCAAAATAACTTGACATATTTGAACGCAACTCAAGATGGATCAATAAATATATAGTCCACCTTATCACATGTGTAAATTAACATTGCGTGGTGTAATACTGTATGTTATCAATATGAAACTAATACTTCGCCTCAAAACAACCATATCACGACTTGTTACTTAGCGCTGGATGAGTTTATGTGCGCTAGTTATTACGTAATGCTCATTTAGTGATAAAAATGTAACAACATACCAATAAATAGCCGTGGTCTAGTGGTTCAGCGTACATCCTTCAAAACTTAAAAGATCAAGGGTGTGGTTCAAATTGCGTTGCGGGCAACTCTTTTTTTATCACTTATATTATGAAGCCGTATATTTATCAATGTTACCTGTGAGGAGGCTAAATAAAAATGAGAAATTTTACGCATCGATTTCTGACTTATATACCGACTTTTGGGGTGTTCGTCGATTGAAACTACCTCTCACCTGACTCATTCATGAGTATTTACCAGTTAAAATAGGGACTGTTTAGCTTTGATAGTTAGATGACACGAAAGAGGTCGATACCGACTGTAAACAGGACATGGAGCTCTATGGGAAGCCATAACCGTCAAAATGTGGATATTTACAAACCATTCAATGACAGGCCATTTAATTCAGCATGAAGTCATTTGATGACGTACATATTGATTCGATGCGACGTGTTAACTCGGTTTATTCGTTATAAAGTGAACTGATACGGTTCAAGGTGGAATGATACGGTATAAAATTTCAAACCATACGACGCAAAGTCATTTGATGACGTACATAATGATTCGATGCGACGTGTAAACTCGGTTCATTCGTTACAAAGTGAATTGACACGGTTCGAAGTGAAATGATACGGTGTAAAAACTCGGTTCATTCGTTACAAAGTGAATTGATATGGTTCAAAGTGAAATGATACGGTATAAACTCGGTTCATTCGTTACAAAGTGAATTGATACGGTTCGAAGTGAAATGATATGGTGTAAAATTTCAAACCATACGACGCAAAGTCAATTGATGACGTACATATTGATTCGATGCGATGCAAACGCAATCCGTTCGACAGAAACTGATTTCATTACGTGCAAAGTGAAACGGTGCGACATCTGGTGGCGATATTTGCCACATCACTTGCATGGTTATTTCCCCTACATTATATATGATAAATCAAAGTACTAAAGGTACTGAAAATGTAAAGTTTGATAGAAAAGACTGTATTGATATTTGCACGATCAAATTTCCATAAATTTTACATAGTTTTAGCCAACTTGGCGATCTTTGGCGACCTGCCAAAATCTTAGATGGTCAATCCATTCCAAATATATTGTGATCAATTGTCATTAAACTGTTTCAAATCTAGACTAAAATATTTTTTTATGAACTTGCTGATGGATAGACAGATTTGTGTTTTATGGCCAAACTGTCACTCAATATGACCTCCATGTCTAAAATTGTCATTTACAGAGTGGCGTGTATTAAGTAGTCTTCCGGGAACAAGATGCACAAGAGGGCCTGTATCACTCTACTGGCTTGAATAGTCTAAGGCCTGCCTCTTGTTAAGTTATTTGTCCCTGCAGCAGAAGACGTTTTCTAGGTTACGCCACTGAACTTGGACAATTTCAAAACCAGTTGCATCAGACTAGACACATCAGAGTTATAGCTTTTGATCTTTTAAACAAGAAATCCGTGGATTCACATGTCTCGCCTAACGGGGGCTGGACTTAAAACGGTCAATGATGCTTAAATGAGGTTGTAAACATTTTAGTAACTAAACACAATGGAGTTTGCCGTTTGCTGAGATGACATTTAAGTGCATTTGTTTAAAAGTAAAATGCCATACTATTAAAAACAAGAGACCCAAGAGGGCCTGTGGATGCACTACTGACTAACACGGCTCTTACATCAAGGGTTGTCGACATAAAATTCCCATCAGTATTTTTTTTAAAACATTGCAAAAACAACAGGGATAGGATGGCCTTAGATCGTTCACCTGGTAATCATAGGCAATAAGTCTGCTGTGTCTTGTCTGGCATGGGTATTTTTTAAATTGTCCCACTTCTATGAATGAAATTTTATAAAAATGGGTCAGAGTGGTGGGGTGGGAGGTTATATTAACATTCTAAACAAATATGGTAAAGTGAAGTAACTACAGATTTAACAAAGGAAATACAATATAGCATTTTTCAACAAATCAAGGGCCATAACCTGTCGTTACTAACAAGATCTAGCTGGTTTTCGAACTTGTCCGATATTTCATTGATATACCGCGATTTGCACAACTAGACATCATACTGAGGCTTCCTGCCAAATGTTGCAGAAAGTTTAGGAGGGGTAGCGCCGACAAGAATTTTAAATGTGAAAGTGCCATAACTCCGTCATAAATTAGTGAACTGGAAAAAAGCGTGATATGCACAACTAGACATCTTACCAAAGCTTCCTGCCAAGTTTCGTCGAAATCCAACAAGGCTTTAGAAGGAGTAGAGCCGACAAGAAATTTAATAGTAAAAATGTCAAGGGGCCATCAAAAATCAACGAACCGAAAAAAAACAACAACAAGAAAACAACAACAAAAAACATTTAAAACAATAAATCAATTAATATATCAAATACAAAAAAAAAAAAAAAGTAATAAATAAAAATAATAAAAAAATAAGTAAAAAAAAAAATATATATTTAAAACAAACTTAGACAAAAAAAAATGTACAAATAATAAAAAAATATACTAATAATAAAAAAAGGCAAAACATCTGGTAAAGTTTGGTAAAGATCAGATGAAAAATGAAAGCCCTGTCGTATTAACGAGGCAAAATATAGCATTTTTTAACTAAATCAAGGGCCATAACTCCGCTGTTACTAGTCCGATCTAGCTGGTTTTCGAACTTGTGCGAGCTTTCATTGATATTAACAATATGATAAAGTTTTGTAAAGATCGGATGAAAAGTGAAGGCCCTTGGCCAGTAGAGCTAAGAATTATCAGCTCCAGAAAGTAGGTCAAGGTCATAGATGAAATCCATGCATCCAAAAAGATGCACTACCCAAGACACAACTACGTCAAAATAGAATATGTTTTCTTCCAAAGATTAAGCTATAAATTAGGTTTAAAACATCTAGTGCATAATTATAATTCATGAGAGAGTGATGTAATTGTAACAATTAAAGTTATCTGCCCTTTGCTTGGATGGTGAAGGTCACATCCACATTTGCTTTGTCACGTTGTAATGTACCACTCAAGATACAACTATAAGCAAAGTTTTAAAGGTCTTAGTGCATACAGTTTGTGAAAAAGTGACCTAAACGCAAAAGTTGAAGGTAACAATTAAGTTATCTGCCCTTTGCTTGGAGGGTCAAGGTTACTTCACATTTGCTTTGTCACGTTGTGATGTACCACTCAAGATACAACTATAAGCAAAGTTTTAAAGGTCTAGTGCATACAGTTTGTGAAAAAGTGACCTAAATGCAAAAGTTGAACCTAAAAATTATTAAGTTATCTGCCCTTTGCTTGGAGCGTCAAGGTCACTTCCACATTTGCTTTGTCACGTTGCGATGTACCACCCAAGATACAACTACAAGCAGCACCTATGTCTCTTTTTTTCTTCGAAAAGGCGAGACAAAAACTGTTTTCCGGCCTTAGACTATTCAAGCCAGTAGAGTGATACAGGCCCTCTTGTGCATCTTGTTCCCGGAAGACTACTTAATACACGCCACTCTGTAAATGACATAATTTTAGACATGGAGGTCATCTTGAGTGACAGTTTGGCCATGAACACAAATCACAAATCTGTCTATCCATCAGCAATTTAATAAAAAAATATTCTAGTCTAGATTTGAAACAGTTTAATGACAATTGATCACAATATATTTGCAATGGATTGACCCTCTAAAAGTTTGGTAGGTCGCCAAAGATCGCCGAGTTTGCTAAAACTATGTAAAATTTATGGAAATTTGATCGTGCAAATATTCATACAGTCTTTCCTATCAAACCTTGCATTCTCAGTACTTTTGGTACTTTGATTTATCATAATATATATATATAAATATATGTTATGTAGGGGAAATAACCCTGCAAGTGATGTGGCAAATATCGCCGCCAGACGTCGCACCGTTTCACTTTGCATGTAATGAAATCAGTTTCTGTCGAACGGATTGCGTTTGCATCGCACCGACTGTGTTTTCGCCCGATCATTTTACTTACCACCAGACTAAATGTGTTTGCGTTAAACTGATTCATAATGCATCATGCTGATTTACTTTGTTCTGTATCACTTCACATTTTTCGATGAATCGTTTAAGTTTTCATCGTACCGACTTGTATTTGATTGTATTGCATTATTTTTTTGGTCAAATGGGTAGTCATTGCACTGAATGATTTCTATTTCCGTCGTATGGTTTGAAATTTTACACCGTATCATTTCACTTCGAACCGTATCAGTTCACTTTGTAACGAATGAACCGAGTTTATACCGTATCATTTCACTTCGAACCGTATCAATTCCCTTTCTAACGAATGAACCGAGTTAACACGTCGCATCGAATCAATATGTACGTCATCAAATGACTGCGTCGTATGGTTTGAAATTTTACATCGTATCATTTCACTTTGAACCGTATCAATTCACTTTGTAACAAATGAATCGAGTTTACACGTCGCATCGAATCAATATGTACGTCATCAAATGACTTTGCGTCGCATGGTTTGAAATTTTACACCGTATCATTTCACTTTGAACCGTATCAATTCACTTTGTAACGAATGAACCGAGTTTACACGTCGCATCGAATCAATATGTACGTCATCAAATGACTTCATGTTGAATTAAATGGCCTGTCATTGAATGGTTTGTAAATATCCACATTTTGACGGTTATGGCTTCCCATAGAGCTCCACTGCATCGACCGAGTGAATGCTCTTTAACTGTTTTTCGGATTTTTTTTTCTTGACTTTTATATTTTGTACAAGATAATTATTTTCCCTTTAGAGCCCCTTCCACCATGTGTATGAATTTTGAAAGTGTAAACACATCTGATTGGAAATTTAAGTTATTAATGATATTCAGCATGTTCTGCCGTAAAATCGTATGAAATAATACTTGTTCTTACAACGAGCTTTACTTTTATAAATAAATAATAAAAAGGAGATCCCTAGAAAGAAAACACAAACAAGAGGGAAAGGTAGCAGACTAGGTTTCATTATTGAGTTTGTTCATGAGAAGTGATATACGTTGAAACACCTCTGACGCACCCTAGCACCGGCTTAGCCGTGCCACAAAGATTGGGCTTGATGACCCCAAAGGACCAGTAAGTAATAACACGACTGATTTGTACACGGGGCGACGTTTTACACCCGCCACACAGCACTAAACAAATGGTAGTGTGAATGTCAATATATACTGAAAAGAGGAAAAAGTTCCAGGGTAAATTCGGAGCTATTACGCAGAATCTCTTAATTTTGATTGGTTGACAAGGTAAACAAACCAAAAAATCTTGCTAAAAAATTAAAATTCAACTTTAAAGAGTACTTATAAAGGTTAAATCATACATTTGTGCAATGTATTCATAATGTGTTGCTTAATCAAAAAAAGAAGTATATTTTACATTTTCCTCATGTTTCTACATGCAAGTAGGTGGGTCAGCACCATCCGACCCAAACAGCTTTTTCAAAACATACTCAACGTACGGCTTATGTATGTTTTTTTGATAAAACTAAGATAGGTCTTTCAAAACAAGTAATAACACATATAGCTTCCTATATTAGGGAAGTCAGTACAGAGCTTAGAGCTATAAGGTAGGCCTATGGAAAATGAATTGGTGTAGTATGACCTAAAGCCACAGTTTGGGATTGATGATACCCAAAGAACCAGTAAGTAATAACACTACTGATTTGTAGTCGTGGTGACATTTTATGGCCGTCACACAGCACGAAACAAACGCTAGTGTGAATTTCAACTAACGGAAAGAGGAAACATTCATTTATATATTTATCTTACATTTATCTGGTCTCTCACGAGTGCATTTATACGCCCACCCAATTAACACGTTATTTGCCTGTTGAGATTTATGATGCACAAGTGAATTAACCGCTGCCTATCAATACATTTTACACCGTCGAGCCGTTTGACATTCAAAACGCGGAAACCCGATGCTCTAAAAGATTATACGGATCCAGGAACTAATTTGGAGTTCCCGCAGACCAGATACTTAGGCTTAAAATGCGGTGAGGATAACAATGTCACGTTTGCAGTTGTGTTAGAGAGTAATTGGGTAAATTAATTTGATTTGGTAACGAGCACTTCCACAGCTGCTATAGTTACCACGGATATTACATTGCACATATTGAATTATAATAAGGGAGAAGCTCGCTGGAATCGAAGCTGTGCAAATGTGTTTCAAACTATACTATGGAAGCCTTGGAGAGAGTTCCTCTACTAATCTTACTTCATGATTGATTCATTAATTCTAACTTCATTACGTCTAACTTCATGACTTCCAACTTCATGATTTCTAACTTCATGACTTACAACTAAACGTCTTCCAACTTCACGACTTTTAAATTCATGTCTTCTGACTTAATAACTTTCAATCAATGAGAGGTCATGAAGTCAGAAGCTTATATGTCGTTAAGTTTAAAGCATCAAGTTAGAAGTGATGGTGTTAGAAGTGACGAAGCTAGAAGTTAATAAGTCGTGAAGTTAGTAGTTATGAAGTAATATGTCAGTAACTGGTGAAGTTAGAAGTCGTGAAGTTAGAAGTTATGAAGTTAGAAGTGATGAAGTTAGAAGTAATGCAGTCGTGTAGTTAGAAGTAATGAAGTTAGAAGTCATGTTGTCAGAGGTCCCTCATATACAGTTAAACTCTAACTAAGTTTCAACATAACTCTACACAAGAATAACACACTCTATTGCTATTTAAATGCCGTACATGTGCGCTTTAATTTACAATGCGTGAAAAGCATAATCAAAGTAAAAATACACTGTATAAAACTATGTTTGAATAATATACAATATACACATTGGTAATAATTGAACCATTGGACGGTCACGTGACTCTTTGCCATCTTAAGAAAGCGTGTCAATGACAAAGATGAACTTTTATTGCGCGCCGAGTGTATTGCACGTTTACGGAATATACTATTTACGGATGGCGTATTTCCCATCAGAATGGTTAAAAATGAGACACCTGCCATATTTGTAAAGTTTCATTCACCATTTATACCTATATGTTAAACTGTGAGTAAATTCTCTATCTTCCTGAGAGCAATGTGAGCTTTATCCGGTTTCCCCAATAGATATGTAATATATTTCATTGCAATAACGAGTTATATGATTTGCCCTGTTCAATGTCGTTAGCCGTCTGTAGTGTTAATCAAATAACGAGTTATTAAATTGCAATACATTTTTTATATCATAACCAATCATAATCAGAATATGCGTCTTAGCCCCGTCTGTCTTACCCTTAATGGTTGTTCTCTTGTTGCTCTAGCTTCAGCCAAATCATAGAGTAATGGCATTGTGGCTTTCCATGCCTTTGTTGTTTTATAGTTATATGTACATGATCATCTATGTGTTATACTTACATTGCCTGTCAATAGTGAGTTGTTTGTGTGTTAGAGAATAAAGCCTGGCGGGAAGTTCTTTATTTACACTGTCCCGTTTTATTGGGATGACAATAAGGTAAGAGTGGGGATTGGTGTACCCTAGAACCCGGTTTAAACACCAATTAACAGTTACAATGCGGTGACCCTTTTATCAACCCGTTTGTGCTTGTGATGTCACATGCATTAGTTCTTAATTACAATGTAAGTGTTGTTCGTTTTAATGCTTTTAGTGTTTTTGGTTGAATGTGTTCTATAAAATCTACATTTCCTATTAGACCTTTATACCCACTTTCATACTCAATGACCTTCACCCGGAGTGCAATAACTAGTCTGGATTTAGGTATATGCAGTCTGGTAATTTTAGTTGTCTGCTCAGTTTATGTGCAGGTGTTTTATTTTACATGCACAGTTTAGTGGCTGGTGTTATATGTTATCTGCACAGTTTAGTGGCTGGTGTTATATGTTATCTGCACAGTATAGTGGCTGGTGTTATATGTTATCTGCACAGTTTAGTGGCCGGTGTTATATGTTATCTGCACAGTTTAGTGGCAGGTGTTACATGTTATCTGCACAGTTTAGTGGCTGGTGTTATGTTATCTGCACAGTTTAGTGGCTGGTGTTATATGTTATCTGCACAGTTTAGTGGCTGGTGTTATATGTTATCGGCACAGTATAGTGGCTAGTGTAATATGTTATATGCACAGTTTAGTGGCTGGTGTTATATGTTATCTGCACAGTTAGTGGCTGGTGTTTTATGTTCTCTGCACAGTTCAGTGGCTAGTGTTATATGTTATCTACACAGTTAGTGGCTAGTGTTTTATGTTATCTGCACAGTTAGTGGCTGGTGTTTTATGTTCTCTGCACAGTTTAGTGGCTAGTGCTTTATGTTATCTACACAGTTAGTTGCTGTTGTTTTATGTTATCTACACAGTTAGTGGCTAGTGTTTTATGTTATCTACACAGTTAGTGGCTGGTGTTTTATGTTATATACACAGTTAGTGGCTAGTGTTTTATGTTATCTGCACAGTTAGTGGCTGGTATTTTATGTTCTCTGCACAGTTTAGTGGCTAGTGTTTTATGTTATCTACACAGTTAGTGGCTGTTGTTTTATGTTATCTACACAGTTAGTGGCTGGTGAATGTGTTATCTGACCAGATTAGAGGCTAGTGCTTTATGGTATCTACACAGTTAGTGACTGGTGTTTTATGTTATCTACACAGTTAGTGGCTGGTGTTTTATGTTATCTACACAGTTAGTGGCTGGTGTTTTATGTTATCTGCACAGTTAGTGGCTGGTGTTTTATGTTATCTGCACAGCTAGTGGCTGGTGTTTTATGTTATCTGCACAGTTAGTGGCTGGTGTTTAATGTTATCTGCACAGTTTAGTGGCTAGTGTTTTATGTTATATACACAGTTTAGTGGCTGGTGTTTTATGTTATCTACACAGTTAGTGGCTTGTTCATGTTATCTGCACAGATAAGAGGCTAGTACTTTATGTTATCTACACAGTTAGTGGCTGGTGTTTTATGTTATCTGCACAGATTTTAGGCTAGTGCTTTATGTTATCTACACAGTTAGTGGCTGGTGTTTTATGTTATCTACACAGTTAGTGGTTGATGTTTTATGTTATCTACACAGTTAGTGGCTGGTGTTTTAAATTATCTACACAGTTTAGAGGCTAGTGTTTTATGTTATCTGCACAGTTAGTGGCTGGTGTTTTATGTTATCTGCACATATCAGAGGCTAGTGTTTTATGTTATCTACACAGTTAGTGGCTTGTGTTTTATGTTATCTGCACATTTAAGTTGCTGGTGGTTTATGTTATCTGCACAGTTAGTGGCTGGTGTTTTATGTTATATACACTGTTAGTGGCTGGTGTTTTATGTTATCTGCACATTTAAGTTACTGGTGTTTCATGTTATCTGCACAGTCTAGTGGCTTGTGTGTTTCGTTATCTTCACAGCCTAGTGGCTGCTTGTCTTAGTTTTCTGCACTGTCTAGTGGCTGGTGTGTTTAGTTATCTGCACAGTCTGGTTGCTCGCATGTTTAGTTATCTGCCAAGTCTAGTGACTGTTTGTTGTAGTTATATGCACTGTCTAGTGACTGGTGGTTTTAGTTATCTGCACTGTCTAGTGGCTGGCGATTTTAGTTATCTGCACTGTCTAGTGACTGGTGGTTTTAGTTATCTGCACTGTCTAGTGGCTGGCGGTTTCAGATATCTGCACAGTCTAATGACTGATGGTTTTAGTTATCTGCACGTGGTTTTACTTATTATGTGATTTATCTCAAGACATTTTCAATAGAAAAGGTCAAATTATGATACAAAATTGATATATCATCTGCTTATTTATCATTTATAATCGGCAGAACCAACATCATGCAGACTAATGTCGTTGCAGTATGGTAATTTAGAGTGATTAATACAGCTGTATATGCATATGCTATTAAGCATTCTGTAATTGTATAATATACGTTGCATAAAACAGTAAAATGAGAATATGTATCAGTTGAACATTATGCCCATTAGACACTAAGCAGTACAACAATAGTAGATAAGATGTTTTGTTCCAGGGTCTGTTCTACATGCAACAAACATATTAATTTCGATTATGTGTACCGATATCAGACTACATGTTATACCGCCATATTGTGTTGTTACATAGACTGCTTCACTGCACATGTTTTGTGTTGATGCCGCACTTGCGTAATGTACCCAAAAGTATACACTATGTTTTACCATTTCTGATACCATTACGCTCGACCAATCCCGTCATTCCTCGGGATCCCGCCTCATGTGTATCACGGCGCTTCGGTGTGTTCAAAATATTGACATGCTATTAGCCGGGATGCAACGGCACATAAAATAGTTCACTGTGGCTAAGCTGTTGCTACATGAAAAATATGGTCGCTTGCCACAAGTGTTGATGTATTATTTGCGTTGATGTATTATTTGCGTTGCATGTTTTTTATTTACAATACAGATGAAGGTTTTATCACTGCTTTCACGTAAATAAACTATAGATGGAGCAATCGGCTAAATGACATTGCAAAATGTTGAAGATAACTTTGATTTCGAATGCAAATTCGTTTTGGCGGGAATCTGAAGCGCGTCACGCTAGTATGACGTAACCAATATGGAAACCTGCGTATTACATTCGAGTCATGCTGCAAAGCAGTGTACGAGATGTTGCGAATGCACAATTTGCATCAATTATATATCAATTTCTATCAAAAATGTTGTATTAAAATCTATTAAAAAATATTTTGCATATTCCTTAGGGAACGTATGTAAATAACCTACCATTACCTCCTCTGACCACTTGCAGTAGAACCTCAACACTATGCTATAAGGCTGTTAATATTCTAACAATTTGGCGTTATGTGACATGTTTATGTCGACACCATATTACATCCGGTTGCGAGGCAGCACTTTATTAAGGTACTTTTCCCGGTATTCTATTATATCTACTTTTATTCAAAGGGGAGGGGGAATTTCAGAAAATTTGGAGAAAAATAGTCTACTCAATTTAATATACTCAACAGAAGGAGGAATGGGGCCGAATTAAAAAAAAACGTGAATCGAGGGCCCTGTCCGCTGAATAAATATAAAATGCAGAGACATACCTGAATATGATGCCATGATGGGGATGTATGTGTAATCAGAATAGACTTATGTTTGCTTCAAGGATCCTTGTTACTATTAATAGGCATTTACATGTTGTAAATGATGAATAAAAAATACAAACGTTCCGAACGCTAGCATGATACAAATATAGTGTGATAAAAGACAAGATTATGTTATTTTTTCTGTTTTGCAAGCATCATATGCAGCAAAATTGAACATCAGACAGTAAAAAGAGCAATATAAGATATTTACCTCAGTTGCCCTACCCACCAACTCGGCAACTGACAGTCTCGCATTTCATCACACGTTATCTCTAAATCTAAACATATAAATTAAAATAAAAAAACAGTCGTTACCACACATATTCACTGGACATTTACCATCGTCCTACCATTGGTCGTCCTAAGATGATTTGATACACCCATCCGAGTCTGAGACTGCAAAATATCCATAGCAAAACGCCATACTGTGAAGACTGCTTCACTGCGCATGTCGTTTGTTGTTGTAGCGTTGATGCTTCTTTCCTCGAAGTATCCTAACCTAAGGTGATTTACTGTTTCTTGTAATATCATTCTATACATCTTATCATTGAATTACTAATAAAGGAAAGACTGCAAACGGCCAGAATGCCATCAAACACGTTTAAAAAGATCGTTATACATGGACTTTTCAGATCCTATTCTGTACTGAAATCCGAGCTTCATTTTAACATACTCTGTTTATTCCAGAAGCTTTTTATTTATAAAACAAACCATTTTTATACTAAAATTATGAAAACAACCATTTGTATGTGTTTTTATTCAGTAAAATACAATATATGAACATATTCGTAATTGGCCCCTCCGTTTCGGAATTCACAATTGGTCGGTTCTTCGCAAATGGCGTATAACATAGACACATTCTGCTGTTAATAATACTATGTATTGTTTTAAAATATTACAGTTTTATATAAACGGGTATATGTATTAATGTCACAGATAATAGTTTCGTTATTTCTAGTTGAAACTCCAATTTATACAAAACAATACTTTATTCTGAGAATATAATTGCACCAGTAACTGCCAATAGCGAATTATGGAATAAAAGCAGATATAAAAGTCGAACAGGAAATATCGCATTCAAGAATCACTGTGACAGTCAAAACATGCACAGAAACAAAGAACAATTGCATGCAAGAATGAATGAAGGGCAAGGTATACGACACCACAAGCGTAAAGGGTTGGCAATAGGGCTACCGCATTGAAACGGTCAGTGGCAACACAAAGGCCGCTGGGGGTGTACACCAGGTTCTAGAGTGCACCAAAGTTCATTCTTACCCTATGTTCATCCCAATAGAAAAATAGAGAGTAGATAAAGAAATCCTCGCCATGCTATATCATATAACCAACGAGGCAGCATTAACAGGCAATACAGAGATAGCACAAAGATGATCATTTTTATATGAACATAAAATCAAATGCATTGACTTGGCAGAAGCCAGAGCAACACTAAAATAAAACATTTATAGCACGACAATGCAAGATTGCAGACAAACATCAAACATTACCGTCCTCTCAGGATTTAGGTAGACGGCATCATACAGCCAGAAATCTGTCCGGTCATCACGCATTCAAAGCGGAAAGCTTAGTGGTGAACTCTAAGTGGGTGAAACCACTAAACATGTAGTGCATTGAAAAATGATACGATAATAACATTTGCAAAGGTTGTTCGAAGTTTATGGTAACGATAGCCCCGATGAAGTCGCCTTTTATTTATACAAATATTAAGAATATTAAACTCCTCAACTCGACTACAAGCTCTAGAAAAACGAATAATTTGAGAAGCATATACTGTTTCTCTGGAAACATCCCATTCTAAGTGAATTAACGATATCGAAATTAAAATTCGCCCTCTTGTCATATATTTTGATAACTAGTTCTCTATAAGCAATTGAGAGATATAATTCGAAAAAGATGTCTCCGTATCGGATATATTAGATTTGTTAAGTTGAAGTTATGTAGGGTATATATTATTTATCATAGTGTAAATGAAAGAGATGTCAATGTTTAATATCGAGAGGTGTCATTCACTGCTTCGATGACATCTGTGTTAGTAGACAAGAGTTATGTATGATATGTTGATATTGCTAATTGTTGAAGTCATCCAGATTTTTATCACACAAGGCTGTATACTAAACAGATTACTGAAATGCCGAACTGTCGGAACCATTCAGATTTATTATGTAATAGTTTCTTATAATAATTTTTGAAATATCTTAAAAATGATTTAAAAATGTTGCTTTATAAAAAGCTCGAACACTGAACCGAACTAGTCAGATTTGCTCATTGTGTAACTCCTTCGATATCCTGATTTATCCAGCACGATAGTCTTCTATTGCGATGGTCTTCCTTTTCTTGGTGGGGATTTCTTTATTTACCCTGTATACGTTTACTGTGATGACAATAGTGTAAGAGTGAGGTTTGGTCAACCCTAGAAACCGGTTTAAACCCCCAGCGCTTTTTTGCCACTTATCGTTCCAAGGGGGTAGCTATTTTATGTTCGTGGTGTCATATCTTGCCTTTTACACATCTTTGAAATTGTTGTTTGCTACCTTTCCTGTACGATTTTATATCTTATTCTGTTTAGCATGCGATTCAATGATTTGCATGCGTGGGCTCATTCGGCGTCGAAGCAATTGTTGTTGATAATAACTCTATACGATTTTATCTTTCGTTTTGATCCTTTTGTGTTTGTGTACACATATTGTGTATTGTTGTAGTTATTTGGAAATTAAATATTGTTAAACCAAGCAATTGTTTTCTTAATAAACTGTAGCCAGTACACTGATCAATCCCTTTTTGTTATAAATGCAGAACAGTGGAAAACAGCAGACAAGCCATATAACTGTAGACTGCATTTCATATCTACTTAGAGTTATATTTACATAGTTTTCGTCACGATACAACTTATAGGTAAAAGAAGACTGCTTAGTAACTGTGATTATAACATGATTATAGTTATTTTTATACTAATATACTATGTACGAGAGATTTGATTTCTTTGTGAGATGTAGGTTTATTACAAAACTAGTATATTAGATCTACATGTATACCTTATTTATCTTATACTTTTAATAAGTGTTTTTGTTAAATGTTAAGTAATCTAATACCACAAAAAAACACACAAAAACACATACAAATATTCATTACATACCTGTGTATAGCCCAAATTGATCATGGGATTTTGGCACTATTTCAATATATAGAGAATAATAAATGGGTATTTTCATATCACACCCTATATCAGGCCTGAAACACCATATCAGCCCAAGATCTTTAGCTGTTTTAAAGGGAGAAATAATAATATTATTAATAGATGTAAGCCCTTTTTGATGTGTTCATGCACGTCTGTCGCGCAAACTTGTGTAGATCTATACGACTGTTTTCTTTCCGAAATTTGATTTAAAATGGATGCCATTGACTTTGAAATTGTCAAATTCAGAAAATGAATGGTAAGAAGTGGTTATTTTATCCACGGATGTCTCTATAACATTGAGTTTATTATAAATTTGTTAAATTATCTTTATGGTCCGTGTACTATGCCTTATTTCTTTCTTTATTTTACTTCTATCTATATATCTATCATCTCTTTTATTTCATCTTTTTAGCATTACTAGTCAAGCCATTTCCGTAGATGACAGCTCAACGTACATATGTAAATGTATTGCCAATAATTTGGCGCGAAAACAGGATGACAAACAGACGACAAACGATACCAGTGACACATCGTATTAAATCGTAACTAATCGGTAATTTCCGTATCACTCAGCTGAAAGAATCATAAAGCACATTCGGTTATTTCCGTGATATGACATTGTTTAACCCTTTATTTCATGCGTGTGATAAAGCGTTATTGCCTGATATGACTAGCGCAAATGAGATATAGGGTCTTATAGAAACCACAGCGTCCGAACACAATGGCATCCTAGGTCCGCACTGTACTGCATACAAGGACTTGATAATACAATGAAAGAGACAAAAAACAACAGAAAAGGTGGTGAAGACAGGGTTACCGACTTGGAACGGTCAGTAGGCAATAAGGCCTACTGGTTAGCTTGAATCGATTTATATGCGCACAATCCTCGCTATTATCCTGTCTTCAGTGCCCAAATAGGCAAGACAGTGTAAACAAAACTACATCCCATCAAAAGGAATTCTCTAACAATAAAGTCCACATCCAGAGAAACTAACTAAAGAAACACATACAAAATAATAAACATCTCAGGATATATCTAGAATCATACTGAACAACCATAGTAGTTGCAGTTAAAGAGAAAACCAATCTAGGGTACGACCAGAAAACCCGTGGGACGAAAGCTCATGCACACACCTCCCTTAGTTGGGGTTTCAGTAGTTATTGAATAGATGTCTATATCGTATCGTATACTGAAAGGAAAAAGAAACGCATAATGGGTATTTCCGCTATACACTAAACCATATTGCTAAGTACCAACCTAAGAATATGTAAATATTATTCTCATTGGTTTGTGTATTTTGAGCTTGATTAGAGATACGGTTAAACTGCAAAATAACGAGTGTAAATCGTCTGCTCTGATTGCATGAACATATTTTAAAACTTTTAAGTCAATGTGTTTTCTTAGAAATAAGTTATAACAATTATACAACTGGGTATATAGGATTTTATTAAGTACTTCGAATTAGTGAAGCTTTCGAAGTTCCTAATTCTAAAATATGCCAGTTAAAATTATTTTGACATCATGTTTTACTAGCATTACCACTACAAATGCGTTTGCAAAAGAATTTTTCGAAATATTTAATGTTAACGCTGAAATTTCAAACAATATTCAATTTAAAGGGAGGTAATTTAAGATTACCCATATTTTATTCTTTTATAGACGGAAAATCTGCGATAAATGGGTCAGATTTTTATGTTTTTTTCTATTATTTCATACCAATTTTAAGAATTTTATATCTTTAAGCGATCTTTGACTCATGTTATGTGTTTTATCGGTACATTTCATGTTTTCATATAAAGGGAGGGTACCTCGCAAAAGATGTAACAATTTAAACAAAAAATAAATGTTTTACAAACTATGGATCAAAACAAAATACTTATCATATATCTATTCTAAAATATATTTAGAATAAGAAAATTAGTTAAGATACAAAAGTTGATACGTTTAAGATGCTACTGCTAATCGAATGGTACAGAGCGACATAAGGCCTGTCCTTTCGGAAAGATGGTTAATACAGCTCCGAACACACCAATGGTTACCCCTTTAAAGTTTCATTATCAACAGAATGCACATTTGGCTCAAGCAGGTGAACAAACTTATAGGCTTTAAACGTTTAATCTCTTAACATTAAACACAATACTGAAATAGCTTGACTGTTTCAAGCGAAATTTCAACTTATATGAATTTCGTGTAACAAAGTATACTTTGATTAAAAGGTCTACTATATGACATAGATGTCCTTTCTGTAATTAGTTGTAGCCCCGTTTTGTACAAAACATGTTGAGATATATCTGGACTATTACGTGGAATTATATGTATATAAATAGTGTAGTATAGGCCATTTTTGATTATGAGTTTCTTTTTCCTTTCAGTATATATTCAAAAACGACGTATTTATAGGGAAGTATGTAATAAAGATTAATATGCAGTTTTGCATAAGGGCTACATTATTAGCTGATATCTATACAATATCATTTAAACAGCATCAATGTATCATCATTGCATTACATTTTCAAACATTCATGCAGATATCAATTAAATGTAATAACGGTATTGTTATACAGCATTTATCATGTTTTAGATCAACATTTGTCAAATCTGTACTGTATTTATATTTTACATGTGTTATTATCAAATACGAAAACGTATCTTGTCAGAGGCAGATGCTAATTTAGATTACTCTTGCGTAAACGTGTGTTTTATAAGCATTATAATCATTTTGAAAAGAAGGAACTGACAGCTTTATTTCATCTGCCATCTGCTTTTTGTGAAAACAGAACGTGGATTGTTTACAAAGTTAGTTAAATTTAGTTTCGAGCTGTACTTTGAAGTATGGTTATTGATTAAACAAATTGTTCTACGTTTCAATAATATGTAATTCGTTTTCCTGCTATTCTAAGATACAAAAATGGAGTTGTTGTCAGTAGTTTTGTCAATTTTTCGCGTTATTGCATATTTGTTTAGTCTAGCTAATTGTTCGTTGAAATGCGCCATATATATTGTTTTTGCAATTCCAGTTCAACTCAAAAGTGAATATATAGGGTTTTTAGTTCAAACCAGCAGTAAGTGGTCATTTCAACCGTATTTCCATATGTAAATAGTTAAAGTTTGTGCTTATATCTTACGGAAAGATCCTCAATATCAATTTAATCCTTCCAAAAATAATGATATAACATATACTAATTTCATTCTCAATTTTTAAAATCATTGAATCAGCATTGTTATGGCGTCTTTTATGATGTTTGATTGTATAGCTGTCTGAGGTAAGAATCATTTTATGTGGATCCTTGATCACAACGTGGCACTATATCATTTAATGTGAATCTTATATCATTAATTTACAGTATACTATATAATTTGAATCTTTTATCAGACCTTTACAATATATTATATAATATGAATCTGACATAATTTTACACTGTAATATGTAATTTGAATCCCCTATCCCACTTTTACAATATATCATGTAATGTGAATCCTCTATCCAAATTTTACACTATATCCTATAATGTGGATCTTCTATCGTAACTTCACATTATAACATGTAGTGCGGATATTCTATCGTAACTGTACACAAAATCATGTAATGTGAATCATCTATCATAACTTTAAGCTATATCATGTAACGTGAATTCTCTATCATAACCTTACACTAAATCACGTAATGTGAATCCTTTATTATGACTTAAATGCACTATGATCGTTGTCATTTGACGGAAACCCCAGAATGATATTCGGTGCATTGATTAGATCCTTAGTATCAGGTCTACAAAAACCAGGCTAGGTATCCGTGCGGTGTAAGGCGTCTGCTCTTTATTGAAGAGGAGTTGTCGTTGGTGGTCACATTTGCTATTGGATCGCGTCTACTAGTGATAAGTTAGTTCAACCCTCTCTTCATATACATTACTCTACCTTTTAATATAAAGTAACATAGGTTTTGTCAACAATCTGACCAAAAAACTGTACTATAACTATGAAGCGACAATAAAATGCATCAGCAAATGTTGGATACTTTTGTGTTCGAGTGCTTTGCAAGTCTGGACTGTAAATGTGTGCGCGGTTTATGGTACATCTGATTACTATATGTAGGGCAATCTGATTTAAGTCACATATGAAAGACTATCATGTGGGAACTTCTCGTTAAATATATCGATAATTGTTCCAAATTACGTCATAGCCCCCAAATTATATAAAAGGAAAGAATTTCGGAAAATTTCATTACATGCTGTAGTTATGGCCATGTATAACATATATTCTGCAGAATTAAGAAACAGCAGCAGACGCCATAGTGTGTAGGCGTCAATGACACAGAACTCGACAACGGGAATTTGATGCTATTGTGCTATTGGCAAACGTGATTACAATATATGATATTCCAGAAGAAATTCCACCACAGTATCTTGTGTTCCATCGACGAATCAAAATTCATAAGTTTAAATATTTTCAGAGAAAATTTGTGAAACAAAATATATTCATTCTGTGTGGTCGCCAACAGAAGTTGGATATACAGTGATTACGTTTTAATATACAATTAGTTCTCCTTTATACACAGTGTCATTATAATGCTGCTTGCAAAATTAAATTGATGCATTTACCATTTAACACCGGAGCAAAGTTAATTGGTTTTCGTGTTTAATATCTCGATTTCAGTGTGTTTATTTTACAAGCTGTTTAAGCATCGACTGTCATGTCGATCTTCATCAAACATTTATTAAAAGCTTGTCTAATATGAACAGATTTCAGGAAATTGTATTTTATTACAAACTTGTAATTGTACAAGCTGTTATTAGCTAGTGTATACCAACTGCCGAGTTATTGATTAGTGAGACTAAAACAAACTTGTACCACTAAATATCCGCTTACTTTGAACTGTTAAACAAACGAAAAAGCATTGTGTGCAGGGTCTTAACGGCCAAATAAGCACAACTTAGCCACGAGCATCTATATTGTGTCGATCAGTAAACAAACATTGTGAACAGCTTGCGTTCTGCTAAATTTACCGCTCTGCTTGATAATGGAAAATCAAGTGCATCCGTGAACGAATCATTTAGTGGTAATCTAGAAATAACGGTTCAGATGTGATGCGTTCGTTGCGATGTTAAGAGTTGTTAAGCAATGTACCCGACTCGTGGAATCTCCAGCACAACAGAGGCATTAACGTGCTGGAAAACTAATAACATGTTCTTTGTTTAACGTCAATAGACTATCTAATGACAGAACCGATATTGTAATCCATTGGCTGCTGTGAAAGGATTGCTGGTCTCGAGTGAATATTTTGTTGGTTGAATTTGCAATAATACATATTTTATAGCTTTATTTAATAAGTTATCGTACGACACAAATACGTATTTGATTCGAGTGTGGATATGTGGATACTGCCAAAGTTAACATGGATCTTAGATTAAATATTTTGGATTCGTAGTGAAATAGGAACAGAAAACGTGTTAATATTTGTCATTGATTCATTTGTGTTCAATAAGGAGACTATTGTTCTTATTGTAGGCAAACAGAATAGTGTGTATGATGAGTCGAGAAAACACACACGTACTGATTTCGCTTCCGCCAGAAATGCAAGGTGGTGTACCCTCACCAGGCCGTTATCGTTGTCCAAGTCCTGTGTCGGGTGACTTAAACAATTTGAATATTGAGCCAATGAGTCGGAAAAGAGCATCATCTTTTAAAAAACCAAGGGAGAAAAATCTAGATTCTTTTCTAAATGATGAAATGAGACCAAGAACATGCAGTATGCCTACCAGAAACACGTTCCGGAAACCAAATCTGCTTCGCACGCATTTAGGGCTTAATATAGAACCCGACTTGGGACGTTACACCGTCAGATCATTTAAAATGAACTCAAAAGGGGTCATAGTCCACCGAGATGATTCCATGCGATCTCGAAGCAGTAATAGTGTTTATTCGTTAGAGGGGGAATTTGGTCCTCTATCGCCATTATCTAGAACCTCAAGCTCTATGTCACGTGAGAGTATAGGCACAAGCCGCGGGTCTTTGGCGCCAAATATGGAATACCCATCAAGGGTTTTTGTTCTTGGATCACCCGGAGTTGGCAAAACCGCCATAACGCAACAGTTTATGACATCGGAATACCTCGGTGGATTCGACACAAGTATAGGTGAGTGAATACAACTTTTCGGATTATATAAATCTGTTTTTGTGTAACTGCGAATAAATGTTTCATTTTATATTGCTGAACCCAAGAGAAACACAGTTTAGTTGCATAATCTATAATATTGAGTTAAAGGTATGCAATGATCCTCACTTATTTTGAAACAGCTTACTCAAAACTATATACACAGACTTTTCATCATAAAATGAGAATTAAGCCACTTTTCAATAGTGCCAAGTAATCAAGCAAAATATTGGAAACGTCTTCATGAACACGGTACTTTATAAAGAAATATAAAAAGATCGGACAGGGAAAGTAGCATTCAAGGAGGACAGTCAACCACAAAACACAGAAACAAACACGCAAACAGACAAACAAGAAGGCAAAAGTAATAATAAAAGCAAACGACATCAAAAACACAAAAGGGTTGACAATAGGGCTACCACCTTGGAACGGTCAGTGGCAAATTAGGCCACTGGGGGTTTAAACCGGTTCTAGGGTGCACCAAACCTCACACTCACACTTACCCTACTTTCATCCCATCATTGTTTATGATTGTGAAATCGCAAACGCAATGCGATTTTCATGGCTTAAGTCAGCGTTCAGCAAACCGTACCCTATGAAATCCAATTTACCGGAAGCGAAATATTAATTTGTGTTTGAATCTTTATGTCCACATATGTTAGCCACTTAACAGCCCTGGCATATAATGCTTTTATTTATTTTGTTGTAGAAATCTTAACCATGCCTTAACGGTTTGTGCTTTTGTTGCTCTAGCTTCTGCCAAGTCATTGAGTACTTGCTTTGTGGCTTTGTAATATTTTGTTTTTTATATTATCTATACCTGACCGTTTATGCGTTTTATTTATATTGCCAGTTAATGCTACCCCTTTTGGTAGAGAATATAACCTTGCGGGGATATCGTTATTTACACTGTCCCGTTTTATTGTGATGACACTAGGGTATGTATGAGTTTTGGTGGTGCCTGAACCTGGTTTTAACACCCATCGGCCTTTTTTGCCACTAACCTATCCAAGACGGTCCCCCTATTGTTAATCCTTTTATGTTTTTGATGCGATATCTTACCTTTTATACATCTTTGTTGTTGTTGTTTGTTTCTGTGCGTGTTTGTGATTCACTTGAATGCGGCATTTCCTGTTCGACTTTTATGTCAACTTTTGCGTAACATTGCAATGGATGAACGAGAAAAAAATGAACCATATGCAATAGTATCTCGTTGAGAAATCGATCGATTTATATCCCAATAGCGTGCATCTTGTTTAGTATATTACAAAATATTACAAACATATTCGACGCACCGTATCTTTAATTTTGAGATAAACTCTTTTCTATTAACAGCTCTGGATATTTTTTTGTCTAGTAGCAAGACATACATGTGTTCAGGGTTTTTCCTGCAGGTCCTTAACTTATTATTCACACCAAATGGTAACCACCGGTAACCATCGGGTAACAACGTTAACTGTGGTATGTAGTTTAACACCGTATCTGATATTTGTACTTTATTTTTCGATTCGTTTGTCATGTAGCTAGACATTCTATGCGTTCATGATATTTCCTCCGAGTCCTGAAGGTATCATCGATTATTGATAACGTGATGGTACGCCGTTTAAAACGATTGGGGAGGAAAAGTAAATTTGAATCAGGAAAATTATTCGTCTGATATCACATATATTACTGTTGGCCTATCCGGTTGTTTATCTCAGAACTTAATATGGTTGGAAACTGTATGCTCGGAGAAGAGTATATCACCGAAGATACTGTAATATCCTCAAAAATATAAGTGGAAAGCGGAAGTTGACGTTAACAGTGTTTCATTGAAGGCAGTAAATGTAGAATTGTTTATCTTGTTTGCATTCTAGTAGATATGGATATAATGTAGCATTTAAGATGGTACCATATAACATTTTAAGCAAATGTTTTTTTGATATTTTTTCCGTCATTTGTGATCATTTTTTGTTGTCAACAAAATAGAGGGTATGGGTGGTATAGGGGTATGGGTGGTATGGGTAGCTCTGAGTAGAATTTATCATTTTGCTATAGAATAAATTAGACTTTTATTTTCAGTAGTGGAATACATAAATAAAAGTAGATACTGAGCTAATTTTATTTTCCATCTCCATGTCAATATTGTCTGTACAGTATTTTACATTGAAAATGTCAAAATCATTCCAAAATGGGTGTAATTTAAAGAATTTTTAATAAAAAATAATTAGAAACCTGGTGACCTATATATTTTTTTACTTGTTTTGAAAGGAATATCATAGGACCTTGTCATATACAAGTTTTAAAAAAAAGTTGAGCATTAGAACATACTTTTTTTATCTTGAATTAAATTTTCGGTACAAACAAAAGTGGGTGGGGTACGGTCCATATATATTTGCTTTTTAAAGTAAAAAGACGTATGAGGATTAAAAATATTTTTGTATGATTTGAACGATATGTATATATGCAATCGAAAAATTAATTATTTTTTTCAAAAAACGGAATGTGAATTGTGAAAATGTTCAATGACTATATTTTTACTCTTTTTAGTGAAATTTTGAAGTTAGAAATATGTGCCTTCTTCAGTGACGTCTAGTGGGAACAAAAGTGTGATGACCTAGCCTTTTTTGATAATTTTGCATCTAAATGATTCCAAAGAAGCTTTAAATATGAATTAAAAAAAAAAATCTCTGCACTACGTCCTTTCCCAGCCAACCTCCTTAATAGTTCCACGCATTTCAGTCACAGTATTCCAGACAAATTGCCTTAATAAATACGCGGTGCTCTAAAAGAGCTTTAACTTTAGACTTTTTCCAAGTTTTATTATTGACAAATATAATAGCCGCCTTAAAACACTTCTGTGACAAGGTTTATCACAACGCGTCTTTTATGGAGATGTGATTAACAAACATAGGAAGATTATCGGTCGTGATAATTTTCATGAGTTATTTATTAAAAAGAGTAGAAAATATATAAACATAGATTTCGACCGAAGTAGTCTGCGGCGCACTACAAGCTTAGCTGTAGACCCTTCTACAGTTTTCAATTATGCTTCCCTCTTTGATTGTGCAACGACCGGACGGGCGGTGACTATGACAACGTGTTCCTAAATCCTTTAAGGCGGGAACCGTTTGATGAATGTCCCTCACTCCGTTTTATCGTGCCCTTAACGATTTTCTCCTTGATGCTCCGACTTCAGACGAGCCATCGAGTACATTTGAGACTAGCTTCTTAGGTTTAACTTATTCTTTGATATATTCTATACATGAACATTTCTGGTGTTTTGTTTTACAACACCTATCTACGCCTTCTCAAATGTAAGGGGTTAACTCGTCGGGGAGGATTATTTTTATTTACACTGTCCTGTGTTTAGGGTTGATGGCAGGGTAAGAGTGAGGTTAGGTGCACCCTTGAACCGGTTTAAACTCCCCGGTGGTCCCCTTTGCCACTGACCGTTCCAAGGCGGTACCCCTGTTGTCAACCCTTATAATTTTGTGATGACTTTTTGAATCACCTTTGCGTTGTAATACTTGTTGGAGTGACTATATTCTGTGATTGCTACTCTTCCTGTTGGACTTATAATATTTTCTTTAGTAGGGTATTGAACTATTGTATATGCTGACTTTGTAGTTTTTGATGTATGTTTTGTCAATGCATAGCTTTCACGTGAACAAAATATGTCATTTCGAATTTGATTGTCTCGCACAAAAATAAATACATATATATATATATATATTGTAAGATTAATAAGTAAAAGTATATAAATTCAATGTTGCAATGTGATGTATATCCTTTGGGGAGTGTGACCGTTTGTGTTAGAAGGTGGAATCCTGTAATCCTTCACCATGAAGCTCATTATCTACCTTTGACCGAATGGAAATTCTTTGGTATAAACTCAGCATTTATTAGATAAGGTTTAGTAATTGTAGGCTCGCGAAATGGCGGCCAGTGGGTCATCTCTTTTTCAGCTAGAGGAAATTGCCGTTCTTGTTATAAGAAAGTTGTAGGTTCGAATCCGCTCGACGGTGGCTAATTATATTAATCTCCAGTAATACCAGCTTATTACTGTATGTTCTTACATATGAAGAAAGTCTGTCATTGCGGATTTATTTATCTACCACAATACTTATGCAATTTTCTTAGGTTGACTGGATTACTGAGTTGTCTATGTCGTCACTCTATAAATGCAGTTAGGTTGAATCGCCGTTCTTGGTATTCAAGGGCTCTAGGTTCATAATTCATGATTGTAAAGTTAGGAGCCAGTTCGCAGTTTCTGTAGACTACTTTATTGGATATTGTTTTCTATCGGAATGATGAACAGTAGTGCATTCAGCACCATTAGTTCAGCCAATTGCCAATTCGGCCGAATTACTTACTGGGAGCAGAACCCAGTTCGCAGTTCGCAATTCAAATAACGGACTGTGAACTATTTCAAATATACAACAACACGTCAGTTTTCATTTTTCTTTAGAATACTTCATTTACTATTGCTTTTTATTGGAATGATGGACTGTAGCACCGTTAGTTTAGTCAGTTGCCAATTCGGCAATTGTAGAAGAACGAACTGCGAACTACTTCAAAAGAGTATGATAATGGACCTTTGGAAACGGCCGAACACGACACATACAAAATATTGCAGTCTCGTTTTGATTGATTGTTCATGAACGGTAGTTCAACTATGTAACAACACGTTCGTTTTATTTATAATGTGTATTTTTCTTTAAAATACTTCATTTGATATTATGTTCTATTCGAATGATGAACAGTAGTGCATTCAACACCGTTAATTTAGCCAGTTGCCAATTCAGCCGAATTGCGAACTGGGGATAACGAACTGCGAACTATTTCAAATAAATAACAACATGTCCGTTTTATTTATATTTATGATTTTTTTCTTCTTTAGAATACTTCATTTGATATTGTATTCTATTGGAACGATGAACAGTAGTGCCTTCAGCACCGTTAGTTTAGTCAGTTGCCAATTCGGCCATATTGCGAACTGGGCACCAGAATCCAGTTCGAAGTTCAAAATTCAAATAACGGACTGTGAACTATTTCAAATATATAACAACATGTCCGTTTTATTTATAATTATGATTTTTTCTTCAGAACACTTCATTTGATATTGGTTTTGTATTGTAATTATGAACAGTAGTGCCTTCAGCAACGTTAGTTTAGCCAGTTGCCAATTCGGCCTAATTGCTAACTTGGTTCTGGCTCCCAGTTCGCAGGTCGCAATTCGAATAACGGACTGTGAACTATGTCAAATATACAACAACACGTGTGTTTGTTTGATATTTGTTTCTTTAGAATACTTGATTTGATATTGTTTTCTATTAAAATCATAAACAGTAATGCACGGAACATAGTTACTTTAGCCAGTTGCCATTTGGATCGAATTGCGAACTGGCAGCCTGTACCTAGTTCGCAATTCGAATAAAATTGGATAAAACATATCGGCCTTGTTGTTCATATGGCAATTGTATTGTTGAACACACATCAAATTAATCATTATTGGAGAGCACTCTAATAACAACACATACACATTGTTTTAAACTTTATTTTAATAGATGTGGCAAATAAATTGGGCGTGGCATGGATTGAAAAACAATCCCAAGCATGGGGTTTAACAATTGGGCTGCCGGTAAGCACAAAATACCATTATAGCAAGACTTACAGTCGAAAGCATTAAGCAATAAAGCAAATTGAATATTACAATATTAAGGACATAAATACATGTTCACCAAATTAAATGTTCATTATGAAAGCAACTTTTCTGATAAGCATATAAACAAGTGTTGAAAGCACGGTTGATATTCAAGCATAACTACAAGTGCAAGTGCACCGAATTTAATTTAATTCAAATGTTTTTTTAGCAATTCGCACGGACAGCAAATTTGTATATAATTTATGTTTAGATTACAATTCAGTCTCTGGGTATACAGGAGCTAAATAAGTTAAACTGAAACTTATATGTCCTTCCTTTCACACCTTCGTTGCCCGCAATATGGATGGGAGCCCGGGTACTCTAAGTCATAGAGACTCCCATCTACCGCCAAAAATAGGGGAAACATTTTTTTGGCAGCAGCGAAGAGTGCATACCAATAGCAAAATATTCGAATGCCACGCCCAAAACAGAAACGGTGCCAAAAATGTATATATTCCTTTTTAACTGCCTACTTTTAATGAAACATTCCAATCCAGCTGCTAACTGGTTAAGAAACAAGTTGTTCCCCACATTTGTTAAATGAACACCATCCTGTTCAAGACAGTTATCATCTGCCTGAATGTCTGGGTGTAGCAGATAATGGCCCCCAATATCTATTATCGCCTTAGCAGCATAACTGTTTAGCCTCTTTCTGGCCCTTTCCATTGCAAGAAGCTTGTTAGAATAACGCCATGAAAGCCAGGAAGTCTTTGAGACCAAATAAAGACCACATGAGGTAAAGTGACCCTAAAAAACTCGGTCATGAGCTTAACATGCTTTCTAAGAACCTTTAATGGGTATTTCCCTAAATCATTTCCCCCACAGTGTAGCAAAATGTATGAGGGGGCTGGACCATATTGCAGCAGGTACTGAAACTTGCTCTACACGTTCAGTAGACTCAATCCACTACAGCCTTGCCACCATACTGTTGAATAAAGTCGTACAAGTCCTAAATTGAGTCCATCTGGTCTTGTACCCGCCACCGAAAACGCCCTCTGCACAATCAATGAACCCAGACACCAGATCGCGTGATCACCTAAAACAACTTGGTTATGGTTAATATTTAGCTAATAACGAGATTGTTTTATTAGCTATCTGACAAAATTGGGAGAACATGCACTAGGAAACGGATAAAGACCTTCATCTCCCCATTGCTTTAATATACTTTGGTAAAACCTCTACTTGCGGCGAAAGTAGCTGTCCCTATTATAAAATAATGTGATTTGTATCTTGAATAGTCAATGCCAAGAAAAGCTAAGTAGTGTTTTAGAACAGCTGAAAATTGGTAACGGGACAATGGACGCCCATCGAAATGACAAAATAAAGGACCAGGTACATGAGGCCTACCTTAAGAAACTTTTCTAAGGCATAACAAAGTGCACTTTGGAAACATAACAAAACGATCTATTTTTGAATACCTAACGTGTACAGCAAGAGTCCCCTTCTCGGAACTCAAACTAATATCCCCAACTGATAAGATATTGGCCAACGGAACGCCCTTGGTGACTGCACGTTCACCAACCCTTAAAAATCCAAAGTAAATGATGTTCTAAATAAGGTGGACTCGTACGTGTTTGTGCGAACTACATGCAATTTTGCTAGTTCTGAGGACAATATTTCTGTTGTAATTGGGTATCCCGTTTTCCCTACTCGCCTAAAACCTTCTAATAATTTCTCTACGATGAAATTCTTTGTGATACTTCTTAACTGTACACTGAAAATCAATGGAAGTAGTATATAATCGTGCAGTTGAATACGATAAACCTTCCAAGGACAGCCATGCTATAAATTGTGTTAAGACCTCTAATTCTGGGGGCCAGACATCAGGTAAACTGTAACGACGCCTGAATAAGCTGAATTTATTCAGGCCAACATTATACTAGTCTATGGTGTTGGACGCTAAGGACAGATTCAGTAGTCTTCTAGCTTCTAATTGCAAATCAGGGAAAGAAACTCCGGAGGCAATACCTCTGGCTCCTTGCTGACCACCGGCTATAACATTATCATGTGTAGAAATATGTGCGGCTTTAAACAATACATTATGCTTCATGGTCAGCAAGACAAGGGGCCTTATCAGATGCATTAGTCTTTGTGACTTGGAAGATTGCTTGTTGACCTGAACCAGGGCTGCATTGTCAATCCTTAACATCATTTGTTTATTTGCCAGAATGGCACCCCATAGAAACATTGCAAGAAGCAACTAAACCATTTCTGGAAGAGAAATGTCCCTCATTATGCTACTTTTGTGCCAGTTACCTGGCCAAGGAAAAAATTACCATCTCCTTTGACGGAAACAAGCAGCACGCAATTCAACTGAACCAGCGCTACCTGTAAACAGCTGCAAAGTATCACTACCATACCAAGAACTGTCTGGAATTACAGGAATGCCATTAAATTCTGTTTAATGTTAGAGTGAAATGTTAGTCAGAGGCTGAGGTCTTCTCGAAGCTCGTAAGAAAGCCTACGTCTATGATGCGGCTTACGTAGACCAGACATTGCGTCATATAAGCGCCTTATAAATGCTATACTAAATCTTACTGCTTGGCAAAAAAATTCAATATTCCAGATAGAGACTGAAGCTCCTTAAGAGTGACTTCTCAATTTTGGGTAACGGGATGCGAATGACTATTTGATCTGAATCGATTTCCAGCCCTAGAAAAACTAAAACTGTCGTAGGATCAACATATTTGTCGTCAGCAATAGGGACGCCTACTTCAGAACAAACCCGACTAAGGGTTGAAACTAATGTATTACATATTTCAGTCCCATGCTTCCCAGCAAAAATAAAGTCATCAAGAAAACGGTCGAGTGACAAAGCCTGAAGCAAACCTACAATGTAATAATTTCTTCAACTTTTAAACCCAACAAATGAACATCCCCTGGATTTATAGGTAATAAACGAAAAGCTGATTTAACATCCCATTTTGACATTAAAACAGATTTACCAAGATTAAAAGTCATTTCAACCTTCTTGTCAAATGAAGTATATTTTACTGACAAAGATCATCATTTATCCCGTCATTAACACTGGGTAAGAAAAATGAGTTATCAAACGCCAAGGACCATCGGACTTGGGCACAACAACAACTGGAGCTACTTTTAGATTAGGCACAGGAGGGTAATCGAACGGACCAATCATTCTCCCCAAAGCAATTTCTCTATCAATCTTTGATTTCAATGCTTGAAAATGCTGATATACAGATTTTAAGTTTTTTGAATCTGATTTTTGTCGTGCACCCGTGTATTGAAGCTTAACACCATTATTGAATCAATCAGCTAATAATTTTTCATCGTGTCGGTTTGGATATAAAGCTAAATAATTCTGTAATGTTGACACATTAATAGGACTTTGCCTAGGGCCCATAAATCGGACGGACTGACTTCTGGGTCTCTTTGACTGGACGAAACTGGGTGAGTCCTGGGGTGCAAGGGCTCGCACAGGTCTGCGCCATACATATTTTCCTCTGGTTTCTGGCAAGACACCATAAGGATGATCACCATAACATGATAAGCACTTATGACTGTATGAACAAACATGGCGAGAACACTGGTTCAAGTTAAAATCAAAACATCTTTTCTTGGCAAAATAACCCCCAGTACTGGTACCAGCTTGACCATTTGAGGACAAATAACGTCACCAAAGCTCATAATCCGTTTTTCCCCATGACATTGAAGGGTTAGAGGCAAGACGAAGACGAAATTGTTGGTCATAGTGCTTCCATCCAAAACTACCATGACGCTTTGCCCTAGTCCTAATGACTTTTTTCTTGATGAGCAGATAAATAAAGGTTTGAAAACACCAAAAATGTATCGGTCCAAGTTTCAATGCTTAGTTGTTTTGTCATGGGATTGGTGGGTTTTACCATCAACTCACCAAGTGAAGATATAACACAGTGTTTGTCCTTTTCCATGGGAACTTGAGCCTTTAATAAACTGGCAAGATCAATGTACTGGCCAGCTAAACTTAATTGACCGGGATACAGAGAATCCAAGTTCCGCATGAACGCTTGGTAATTCAAAGATCTGCATAGACGGGTCTACGTCTACTGTACCTGCTTTGAAGGGCAAGCCCGAGTCCAATGGCAATCTGTGAAAGTGTCAACACCACATCAACGGTATTCACCGGCAAAGGAGACACATGTACGTCCAACAGGGGAGTCCCACTGATTATTGAGGAAGACTTTGGCGGCTGAACGTTAGGAGACACGTATACGTCACGAATGACCCCGATATTGATGACGTCACTCATAAACCACGCAAGATGAGAATACATCGATCAGGTTATTTAGAGTAAAACTTCACCGCGTGGGAAACAATGACGTCACCCCTCATTTAGGGTATAATAATGTACGAGAACGTTTTTATTGATTTATATTTATATTAATTAGAAAATCAATCTCACATAATAGAAACAAAGAAAGAGACGAAATAAAGCTTATGTTAATAAATTTAAAAGAAAAAATGCTTCGAGGAAAATCAAAAATGGCCGAGCAAATATGGTGAAATAGAAAACATTATTTGCATCCAGGAACAACGTAAACTTCTGTGTGACTAAATTGAAACGAATACATCCTAATCCAAGATAAAATCACGAACTACAGAAAAACTACAAAATCATAAATCCTGCGAGTCTGATTTCAATAAATTTAAGTTTTTAAATGTAAGCTCAAAGCTTATCTTACCGATTTGTTAAATTTAGGGGCAAAGAGAAAGATGCCGGTGTACATGTACGAACAACTGCACCGTTACTCAATAAGCGAAAAACCAAATATGTGTCCTCCAATAACTTTGACTATAATAAAGATTATAGGCAGTATTATTAGGTGAATAAATGCATATATGTAACGTACATTTCTAATTGCGAACTGGCAGCCATTTTCCAGTTCGCAATTCCAATTACGAACTGCGAACTGGCTCGTAGCTTTACAGACATTCATAATTCTATTGTTATAGAGTATTTAATATAATGTTCTTGTATCTTATAAAACTCATGCTTAGGAATATTGCCATTATGAATGTGCTGTTCATAAATATTTTCACATATTTGAGGGTAGCATCACTTTTCGGGAAAATCACCTTAGATGACTCTTTGATACTATGTGTATAATGAAACTTGATTGAGCATATCTACTATAGTTATAATCTTAACATAATATAATAAAATAAATTGTTTCCTAGCCACCTCAGTTTTTAAAAAACATAAAAGCATCATCCCACTACCTTTTTATTACTCGTTTTTTCCAGTAGTTGTCATTTGTGAATCCAGCAGGAACATTATTACTTATATTGAGTGAGCACCCTCTTAAATTGTGACAATGAACTCCAAATTTTGGATATTTTTTATCAGTGATCTGTTTGCATTGAATAACATAGGCATGAAAAAGGGACCATGCTCGGGAAATATTCTGAGTAGGATAATTCTAGTAACTTTACTTTTTTTGTTTTATTCTGGCTACTTACATAAGATCCGAGATACCTTAGACCTCCGTGCAAACTGTTTATCGGTCAGACATTGATTACGGTATCTTTTCAACTATACACTTGTTGACTTAATGAGATACGTTTCCTGCTTGAATCGGCGTCAGTAATACTAAAATAAACTTAAACTTGTCAGACTAAATCATATCAAATACTGACTGAACAATTTCAGCTTAGGCTTCAACATGTTCCTGTATAATTAACTTCATTCGGAGCAATTACAAACATAGTGGGATTCTTCCTCAATAGACATTTACTAAGAGATACAAAAAGGAATATTGCAACACATTGCCTCATGGGAGTAATTGATATGTTACTCAACGATATTGTTTTACTGTGATTAGGAAACTTTACGCACATTTGCATATCTATTTTCATCGAATGATACTATTTTATTACCGTGCACAATTTAATCAGTGGTCCAAACCACGAAAAGACGCTTGTTTTTGAGTTTGATGGCAACATTTAGTAGAATTGTTTGACTAATATAATGTGTTTGTATAATGTGTATATATTAAGAGTTTGACGCATTCCAGACATGAATTTGAATATTAAGGATAAACAATGAGGTCAAATGAGTGCAAAAATCGGCAAAATCGCTATGTAATCAAATTATCGTCATTTTCGTAACTTATTTACACATTCAATTTCTTTCATTTTGATATATTTTACTTTTGATAGCATTTATACAGTTGTGCAGATTTTTTTAAAACTCTTTTTGTCCGTACGTTCGGCCATTTTATGCAAATAAAGGCCAATAAGTAAACACAAATGCAATGGATTAAGAATTAGTTTAATCATTAGACAGGATGCGGCATTGTTTTAATATTTAGGTTATACATTGATTTGTTAGGAAGAGTTATACATGTATATTTTGCATGAAACCTGCATGTATATACGTCATAGTTTTCAACTGGTATATACGTCATAGTTTTCAACTGGTTATGCAGATAGTCCGGCAGTAGACGTCAAAACCCAAAATTATCGTCCACACAATGTTTTTTTTATGATTTTTATATATTTAAGGTATGCTGATTCTGAATCTGAATGATACCACATTGGCATCCTTTAGGAAATTGAATTATCCAAGATGACTGCCATGACATTAAAATGACAATGTATTGACTTCTACATTAGCTAGGACATTCATTTTGGTGACTATGGATAGTTTGTTTTTAAAGGAATACATTTCTAACTTCACCTTACTTATAAGTTATATAAAAATATCCTAAATGACCGCGGAGATGGCTGCTGTGACATTAACATGAAACTATTTCGACTTCTGCATTGGATAGGACAATCATTTTGATGTCTATGCATAGGTTTTTGGAGTCAAGGAATCCATTCCAGACTCCACCTTACTTATACGTTGAATACAAATATCCAAGATAGCAGCCGTGACATTACAATGACGATGTCTTGGATTCTCTATTAGCTGGGCCAATTATTTTGGTGTCTATGACTAGGTTTTTAGGGTCAAAGAATCTATTTCTGACTGCATATTACCTACTAGATAAAAAATTTAACCAAGATGGCTGCCGTGACACTACAATGACAATATCTTGGCTTCTGCATTATCTAGGCCATTCATTTTTGTGTCTATGGATTTTTTTTGTCAAGGAATCCATTTCTGACTTATTCTAGAGCTTATTAACTTATAAGTAAAATACAAATATTCAAGATGGTTGCCAAGAAAGATGGCTGCCGTGACATTAATATGACAATATATTGAATTATGGATCAGCTTGGACATTGCTTTTGGTGTCTACGATTAAGTTTTTGGGATCATCGTGGTGTCTCATCTTTTTAATTAAGCTGTTTTAGTTATCTGGACGGCTGCTTTAAATACAAAACCTCCAACCAAATGCATGTATACGCCACTTATAGAAATGGTGCTATCTGGTCCAGACACTGATGACTGCTATGGCTGAGGCGCAAAAACTAACAATACAGTGCGGACAAGATTTTACAGTTTTTATAGGGGATCAACAGCTGTTCAGCTTGATGATTATTATTATGTGGGTACATCCTATATTGTTCAAAACTTTCGTTCCAAGACTTGAGCATATACTAAGGAGCTTTGCTGTTGTGTATATTTATTAATGGTTAAAAGGTTAGAAGAGGTTCTAAATGCTGTTATTGGAGGCGTATCACCTATGCTCTCCGGAAAGTACTATCCACAGAACACTAGGGCTCTGAGTCATTGAGGAAGTCTTGCACTGCGTGTTAGAATGTATCGAACGTCATAGGGATTTATTGGTATAATTAGAGACTAGAACTGCTCGTAGTAGAATATCTAAACTGTGGTTAGACATATGAAGCCTGGGTTATGACATACTGTATGCTCAGAAATGTTTATCGAAACAACGTGTATGCGGTATGGTCGGGCGCTGACTGGCTGTGGATCCTATGGTGACGTCTACCTACAGCGTCCCTATGATGACGTATACCTAAAGCCCAAAAAGACGGTGACATTTGATGTTTGTCTGCAATCATGTCTTGTCTTGCCCTCAATGGTTTATTCTCTTGTTGCTCTGGCTTCTGCCAAGTCACCGAGTACATTCTTTGTGGCCTTCTAGGCTATTGTGTTTTTGCATTTGTATATTATATATACACGAGCAACTTTGTGTTACTTATATTGCCTATTAATGCTGCCTTGCTGGTTAGAGAATAGTTCATGGCGGGGATTTCTTAATTTACTTTTTCATTTCTTTTTGTTTTCTTACTTAATTTTCGATTCAGTGGTTCCACTACTCCGGCCGATTAAAGGCTCTGGGTATTGTTTAACCACTTATAGGATATGTTGTCTGCTTTTTAATTTAGTCTTTTGACTGTTACTTGTGATATGCAGGCTTCATAACCGCTGCTCCCAACTAAATTCCATTATGTTTATTTCGCTCTTCGGGGCATTAATTTTTTTTAGATACTGGGACCATACGCCGTACGACATGGGGAAGTAGTAAACTCCATGTCCACCGCCATATGCATGCCATATGCATGCCATCTTCGGGATAGTTAAATGTTGTACTATTGATTTTATGAATATTGAGTTCTGCTCAACCCGGGCTAGAGGGCGTGAGCGGTAGCTAGCATATTTCACTACCGCTCATGAACAGTCGTCTCAATCAAACCGAGACTGCAATATGAATATGTGTCGTGCTCGGCCGTTTCCAAAGGTCCATTATCATACTCTTTTTTGTAAACATCGTTACAATAGATATTTACTTACGATAACAGTTGTTTTAATTAATTTAGGTCTTTATAATGTAATACCTCACCAAATGTCCCATTCTTGATACATATTGCTTTTCTTAAACATAGCTATGAAGTGATTTTATAAAACAAAATGGTATACAACTGAAAATCATAAACAAGAGGCCTCGCCTCAAAGTGCTCACATGTTAAAGAAACAACTGCAACAGCACGTTCCGAATATAACTCTATGTAAAACTGTGTCTAGGGTCACATTTTACCCCAGTATCATCATTTGAACGAACTAGTTAAAGGACTATAAGCTTATACTATATGCAAAGTATTAGACATCTAGCTCACGTAGATTCGGAGATTTTTAAAGGATTTTCTTAAATGGCTTAAACCACAAGGCTGGAAGAAACTTGCGTCACGTGTCTCCATACTTAGGAGAGAAACATAAGCTTATGAAACATGCAAAATATTAGACGTCTAGCTCTGGTAGTTTCAGAGAAGATTGTTTTTAAAGATCTTTTTATATATAACTCTATGTAAATATTTGACCCCTGGGGTGTAACCAAATATCACAACAAGGTCACCATTTTAGCAAATTCGGTAAAGGACTATAAGCTTATACTACATGCAAAATATGAGACGTCTAGCTCTTGTAGTTCCAGAAAAGATTTGTTTTTAAAGATTGTCCTATATAACTCTATGTAAATATGTGGCCCCTTGGGCGGGGCCAAATATGACCACAAGGTCACCATTTTAATGTTCTTGTAGCGGGTCGTAAGCTTATGCCACATGCAAAATATTAGACATCTAGCACTTAAGGTTTCTCTACAATAACATGGTACCAGTAAGAATATGCCACCTGCGATATTTAAGAAACCCGGCCTGATAAATCGGCCGGGTTTCTTAAATGTATGTTGTCTTTTATGTGCTTTGTATTGTCTATATATTGTATTTAAGAAATGTGACACGCTAAGAAACTACTTTCTTACTTACTTACTTATTTACTTACATTCTGACTTACTTACTTGGGTATTTTGTAATAATTCAACTATGGTTGGGTAGAGTTATCCTAGACATACTCAGTGACAAGACAGATAATTGCCTTGTATTCATTAAGTTAAAAACCAAGTTCAATAGTTAATTACGTTTTGTTAAGCGAGTAATTATTCTTTTTGTTACACATATTGGTATTTGTCACAAAATGTCACGGGTAGAGCGTATTGCTCGTACATAGCTCTTGTAAGTTGTTAGTTACACCCTAATCTATTGTTGAGTTGAAACAAGTTCACAATATCCATGATATATTCATGTAACAAGTAAAAGCGTGCACATTTTAAGTGGCCGCCAGAGAGGCCGTGTAATAAGTTTAGTTTTGTGCTAATGCATGTAAACGTATAGGTCTATCTTCCTTAAACGGCACAATTGTGTAAGGGGCCTCTCGTGTAGATTTTAATACTGCGAATTTAGCCACGTATGTCACGGACTGAACGGGGGAAATAATGGTTTGGGCGTAATGTTTGCTATAAACCCCATTGTTTTCTAGTTCTTGCCGGGATTGATTGATAGTTGCTTTGTTTGGAACAGAAGTTGGACGGCGAAATTCACAGGCAATATGTGGTCAGTATTTATTTTATTAGTTTTTATCGTACATTTGTATTCAGTGGGCGGCGCCATCTTCGTTGGCGGTTACGACATCCGGTTAGCTTTGATGTTTCTCAAACATTAACTTTAGACTAGCATATGATTTTGAAGTTACTTTATTAGATGTAATTATTGTAATTGATCATTAATTGTAAAACAATATTAATTTGATAACAGTGGATAATAGGTGCATTAGTTAACGTTGGCGTATAACTCAGTGATTGTAATACACGATTGTTAACATTAGTTAACAATGAGATGAGTGACTAGGATAAATGTTCGACGCGTATGCATAGCGTTGTATAATGTGGTCATTAGTTGACATACATGTGTGCATGCATAACTCAGTGAGTGTAATATACGAGTGATTTAATAATGTTTTATATTAGGGGCATTGATTAACATCGACGTACATGGCGTATACATGGCGTTGTAGAATATGTATAGATTGCTACTCATCATTAGTACAGCTTACATATACTTATTAAATAATGATTTGGGTAATGATAATTATGCAAGATTGTTATGTTTGTCAACCGACATCTAAAACGTATGTATAATTACAGCCTAAGCCATCCAGGGTTGGATATAAGCCATCCAGGGTTGGATATAAGCCATCCAGGTTTGGATATCTCGGAGTGGAGCTAAGCGTCCACGGATAACGTAAAGAGCGGTGGAGACGGTCCCCGTACCTGCGCAGCATGTCCAGGTTTTAATAGCGACAACCCCCGGCACACAAGGTGGGCCCGTTATCAGTCCTCACTGGAGGAACATCACCCACAACCTCAGTGGAGGTTAATCATCTTACATATCGCGTCATCAACCCTTATAGAAGGCATTTGATGACAACCACCCATTGGATTAGCGCATCATCATCTTCATGAGCTCTCGCGCCTCACAGTTATCGCGCTAGATCATAGATCAACATTGTTATAACTTTAACAACACTTTAGTGTCGTATACATTCAGTATTTATTACAATATTAAGAACGTCTTAAACGTTCATGAGAACATTCTTTTCATAGTTCATTTGTGTATTCGCTTGTTTTTTTAGATAATTGTATATATATTTAACATATTTTAAAAGTTGCATTAAACTTATGTAAATGCATTCACCGTAATTGATTCTTTCCCGAGTTAGCCCCAACCACTAGGGTCATCCTGTGACAGTATTTTCCAATAATTAAAACCGTCCTTTCAAACCCTTACAGTTGACCACGGCAGACGCAATGATCGGATATACAATGATAGCCATATGTGTGTAAGAAAGTATGAAACTGTGCTGTTATTCAAACTACAAATTTAATTAGCAGTTTTGTGAAAACGTAAACTGCCTTGACAACAACGGATATTTGTAGGATTTGTGTGTACATGTATGTAGTTTTAAGGTTTATAATCCCTCCGATTTAACCAGTAGGACGTTCTAAAGGTATAGGTACAATAGAGTCTAGACTATTTGTAGGTATAGGTACAATAGAGTCTAGACTAGGTACAATATAGTCTATACTATTTGTATGATTTGAACAAATTCTGACTTAATTATTAGTATCATCTAGTGAATTAAGCATTTCGATCACCTGTTTACATTGGAAGAATCGGAATCTTTCTTAATATTGCATAAGGACCGAACGTATGATTAAAGTCACCGTTTCATCAACGCGGTACATTTTTAGGTACACAACGAAGGGGAACACAACGATGTACGTTTATTCAGTTTAGAGACTCGAACTTTATTAAGCAGCTTCAGACAAATCTTGACTAATTATTGTCTTGATAGCTTTGGCTACTCACAGTCAAACATTAATGTTAATTGTATCGAGAGACACATATAAATAATTAAAAACTCCTCAGGATATATAAAGGAGTATAATAAACAATCACAGCAGTTGTAGCCAAAGAGAAAACTAATCTAGAGTATGACCAAAACACTCGCGGTGCAAAAGTTCATGCACCTAATTACCTTTTCATGGTTTTAGAAGAACGTATAAACACAATGCCTGAGTACGCATGGTCAATTATATAATATTACATTTACAGAAACAAAAGCAACCAAGAAACACATATTTATGTCAATACTTATAAAGTCTGAATTTTATCGTTAACAACAACCACATTTATGTAAACTGAGTTTGGTTATGTGTAGTAATGTTTATGCAAACACTGTCCAATACCGCGAGTATAGGTTTAGGCGGTATTCAATCTTACACTACTCAACTTCTATAAACGGTCATCCAGGTTTTTTGAAAATTAACACGAATACTAAAAACTGGAAATCACCGAATTACATAACAATGTTTTATTAAGTTTATCAACAAGGTTTAAGTACAGTCAGTGCAGATTAAGTTTTATAAATCGCTAGCCATATTTGTTAAACCACGCCAGTTAAAATTTCAATTTTTTTCCAAATGAAAATGTGAATTATTACAAAATATATAATTCTTTGAAAAGTGACTGATTATAAAAGTTGAGTAGTGTATATCTATAACGATCCAAACTTATAACGCATCATGCTTTTCTTCCATATTGTATTCTATATAATGTTTATTGTTTAAATTTTTTGAATACAAGGTTTGGAATGAAATATAACTTTCAGAAAATATGGTATAGCAAGAAGCAATACATTTATTTTAGCTCATTTCAATACTTTATGATTAAAGTGTGATATGCTCACTACAGGAAATAAAATTAACACAAACAAGTTAGGATTGATTTCCAATGAATAAAGAAAAAACAAACAGAAATAATTATTAAGTGCAACTTTAAAACGAACTATTGATTAGATAAGAAGTAATTACAATTACTTCAAACAAATCTATGATATCCTCAGCATGCAATTGATTCGAAAAACTCATTATGCAACTATATTTTTCCCATATCATTTTGAAATAACAACAGGTGGGTTATATGTGGTTTTGAAGAAACCGGTGCTAGTGGACGTGAGAGATGTTGCGGATTTTATTACTTATTATGAACAAACTCAGTAAAACCCAATATTTTACTTTATTCTCTTGGTTGTGTTTGTTGCTTTCAAAGGATCTCCCTTATCAGTATGTATTATCAATGCAAAAACTCGTGTTGAGTTATAACTTTGGTTCAGTGTATTTATACAATAGACGTATACATAGATGTATGCTATAAAATATATGTATAACACTTTACATATCCAGCCATTCAAAACACCTGTTAATATGTATTACTATATCAAACAGGATACATACAACTACATTGTGATGTGTTCTGACAGTGCCACGCACATATTATACGAATCGTTTCTGAATACGAAGTGTCTGTAGATCTTTCCGCTGTAACGTTGATCACAGTCTGATAAGAGGCAATATATTTGCAATAATGGAATCGATGACATTGATTCTAGATAGGTTTAATCACTTACGTCTGAACTTGCCCGCCAGATGCGATATCGTCTAATATTTACTTCATTTAAATAGTTTCTCTACTTTTCACCAGCGCCTGCATACGCAAGAAAATAAAAATGCAATAATGAATATGTACCCAATGACGGTTGAGAAAACGAAATGAAATGATCGGAGTATGAAAGAAACCAACATTATATATAAGGTAATTCTTACGTCTCCCATTAACGCGAATATTGCTACTTTGGCGAATATTGCTACTTCGGAAGAAGCTCCCTTACTACTA
>JAWPHD010017158.1:0-46035 GCA_037043455.1 Cyrtodaria siliqua | reverse complement strand
TCTGGGCTCACTTGGTAAGAGATTAACGTTGTGTCTTGATACAGGTTTGCTGCAATAATCATAACAAGTATCATAGTAACAACCATTACAACACGCCAAATAATAATGTACATATTCTATACGTAATACCTTTATAAATAATAACCATTTGGACACTCAGATCGCAGAAAGAGCAACGTTATCTCTATTTTTTCTATTTACCCGTAAACGAATTACGTCCCTTGGACATAAAATGTCAACGAGTATCATTTTGCGTGCCATAGACTGCCAGTGGCATTTCTGACGTTGTCATCTCTGTTGAAAGTACGTATACAAATGAAAAACTTACGGTGAAACTCATTGTTGCCGTGTCATGGCTTGTACATGCAACTTCTAGGCTCACTTGGTAAGAGATTAACGTTGTGTCTTGATACAGGTTTGCTGCAATAATCATTACAAGTATCATAGTAACAACCATTACAACACGCCAGATAATAATGTACATATTCTATACGTAATACCTTTATAAATAATAACCATTTGTACACTCAGATCGCAGAAAGAGCAACGTTATCTCTATTTTTTCTATTTAACCGTAAACGAATTACATCCCTTGGACATAAAATGTCAACGAGTATCATTTTGCGTGCCATAGACTGCCAGTGGCATTTCTGACGTGGTCATCTCTGTTGAAAGTACGTATACAAATGAAAAACTTACGGTGAAACTCATTGTTGACGTGTCATGGCTTGTACATGCAACTTCTGGGCTCACTTGGTAAGAGATTAACGTTGTGTCTTGATACAGGTTTGCTGCAATAATCATAACAAGTATCATAGTAACAACCATTACAACACGCCAGATAATAATGTCCATATTCTATACGTAATACCTTTATAAATAATAACCATTTGGACACTCAGATCGCAGAAAGAGCAACGTTATCTCTATTTTTTCTATTTACCAGTAAACGAATTACGTCCCTTGGACATAAAATGTCAACGAGTATCATTTTGCGTGCCATAGAGTGCCAGTGGCATTTCTGACGTGGTCATCTCTGTTGAAAGTACGTATACAAATGAAAAACTTACGGTGAAACTCATTGTTGCCGTGTCATGGCTTGTACATGCAACTTCTGGGCTCACTTGGTAAGAGATTAACGTTGTGTCTTGATACAGGTTTGCTGCAATAATCGTAACAAGTATCATAGTAACAACCATTACAACACGCCAGATAATAATGTACATATTCTATACGTAATACCTTTATAAATAATAACCATTTGGACACTCAGATCGCAGAAAGTGCAACGTTATCTCTATTTTTTCTATTTACCCGTAAACGAATTACGTCCCTTGGACATAAAATGTCAACGAGTATCATTTTGCGTGCCATAGACTGCCAGTGGCATTTCTGACGTGGTCATCTCTGTTGAAAGTACGTATACAAATGAAAAACTTACGGTGAAACTCATTGTTGCCGTGTCATGGCTTGTACATGCAACTTCTGGGCTCACTTGGTAAGAGATTAACGTTGTGTCTTGATACAGGTTTGCTGCAATAATCATAACACGTATCATAGTAACAACCATTACAACACGCCAGATAATAATGTACATATTCTGTACGTAATACCTTTATAAATAATAACCATTTGGACACTCAGATCGCAGAAAGAGCAACGTTATCTCTATTTTTTCTATTTACCCGTAAACGAATTACGTCCCTTGGACATACAATGTCAACGAGTATCATTTTGCGTGCCATAGAGTGCCAGTGGCATTTCTGACGTGGTCATCTCTGTTGAAAGTACGTATACAAATGAAAAACTTACGGTGAAACTCATTGTTGCCGTGTCATGGCTTGTACATGCAACTTCTGGGCTCACTTGGTAAGAGATTAACGTTGTGTCTTGATACAGGTTTGCTGCAATAATCATAACAAGTATCATAGTAACAACCATTACAACACGCCAGATAATAATGTACATATTCTATACGTAATACCTTTATAAAAAATAACCATTTGGACACTCAGATCGCAGAAAGAGCAACGTTATCTCTATTTTTTCTATTTACCCGTAAACAAATTACGTCCCTTGGACATAAAATGTCAACGAGTATCATTTTGCGTGCCATAGAGTGCCAGTGGCATTTCTGACGTGGTCATCTCTGTTGAAAGTACGTATACAAATGAAAAACTTACGGTGAAACTCATTGTTGCCGTGTCATGGCTTGTACATGCAACTTCTGGGCTCACTTGGTAAGAGATTAACGTTGTGTCTTGATACAGGTTTGCTGCAATAATCATAACAAGTATCATAGTAACAACCATTACAACACGCCAGATAATAATGTACATATTCTATACGTAATACCTTTATAAATAATATCCATTTGGACACTCAGATCGCAGAAAGAGCAACGTTATCTCTATTTTTTCTATTTACCCGTAAACGAACTACGTCCCTTGGACATAAAATGTCAACGAGTATCATTTTGCGTGCCATAGAGTGCCAGTGGCATTTCTGACGTGGTCATCTCTGTTGAAAGTACGTATACAAATGAAAAACTTACGGTGAAACTCATTGTTTCCGTGTCATGGCTAGTACATGCAACTTCTGGGCTCACTTGGTAAGAGATTAACGTTGTGTCTTGAGACAGGTTTGCTGCAATAATCATAACAAGTATCATAGTAACAACCATTACAACACGCCAGATAATAATGTACATATTCTATACGTAATACCTTTATAAAAAATAACCATTTGGACACTCAGATCGCAGAAAGAGCAACGTTATCTCTATTTTTTCTATTTACCCGTAAACGAATTACGTCCCTTGGACATAAAATGTCAACGAGTATCATTTTGCGTGCCATAGAGTGCCAGTGGCATTTCTGACGTGGTCATCTCTGTTGAAAGTACGGATACAAATGAAAAACTTACGGTGAAACTCATTGTTGCCGTGTCATGGCTTGTACATGCAACTTCTGGGCTCACTTGGTAAGAGATTAACGTTGTGTCTTGATACAGGTTTGCTGCAATAATCATAACAAGTATCATAGTAACAACCATTACAACACGCCAGATAATAATGTACATATTCTATACGTAATACCTTTATAAATAATATCCATTTGGACACTCAGATCGCAGAAAGAGCAACGTTATCTCTATTTTTTCTATTTACCCGTAAACGAACTACGTCCCTTGGACATAAAATGTCAACGAGTATCATTTTGCGTGCCATAGAGTGCCAGTGGCATTTCTGACGTGGTCATCTCTGTTGAAAGTACGTATACAAATGAAAAACCTACGGTGAAACTCATTGTTGCCGTGTCATGGCTTGTACATGCAACTTCTGGGCTCACTTGGTAAGAGACTAACGTTGTGTCTTGATACAGGTTTGCTGCAATAATCATAACAAGTATCATAGTAACAACCATTACAACACGCCAGATAATAATGTACATATTCTATACGTAATACCTTTATAAATAATAACCATTTGGACACTCAGATCGCAGAAAGAGCAACGTTATCTCTATTTTTTCTATTTACCCGTAAACGAACTACGTCCCTTGGACATAAAATGTCAACGAGTATCATTTTGCGTGCCATAGAGTGCCAGTGGCATTTCTGACGTGGTCATCTCTGTTGAAAGTACGTATACAAATGAAAAACTTACGGTGAAACTCATTGTTGCCGTGTCATGGCTTGTACATGCAACTTCTGGGCTCACTTGGTAAGAGATTAACGTTCTGTCTTGATACAGGTTTGCTGCAATAATCATAACAAGTATCATAGTAACAACCATTACAACACGCCAGATAATAATGTACATATTCTATACGTAATACCTTTATAAAAAATAACCATTTGGACACTCAGATCGCAGAAAGAGCAACGTTATCTCTATTTTTTCTATTTACCCGTAAACGAATTACGTCCCTTGGACATAAAATGTCAACGAGTATCATTTTGCGTGCCATAGAGTGCCAGTGGCATTTCTGACGTGGTCATCTCTGTTGAAAGTACGTATACAAATGAAAAACTTACGGTGAAACTCATTGTTGCCGTGTCATGGCTTGTACATGCAACTTCTGGGCTCACTTGGTAAGAGATTAACGTTGTGTCTTGATACAGGTTTGCTGCAATAATCATAACAAGTATCATAGTAACAACCATTACAACACGCCAGATAATAATGTACATATTCTATACGTAATACCTTTATAAATAATAACCATTTGGACACTCAGATCGCAGAAAGAGCAACGTTATCTCTATTTTTTCTATTTACCCGTAAACGAATTACGTCCCTTGGACATACAATGTCAACGAGTATCATTTTGCGTGCCATAGAGTGCCAGTGGCATTTCTGACGTGGTCATCTCTGTTGAAAGTACGTATACAAATGAAAAACTTACGGTGAAACTCATTGTTGCCGTGTCATGGCTTGTACATGCAACTTCTGGGCTCACTTGGTAAGAGATTAACGTTGTGTCTTGATACAGGTTTGCTGCAATAATCATAACAAGTATCATAGTAACAACCATTACAACACGCCAGATAATAATGTACATATTCTATACGTAATACCTTTATAAATAATAACCATTTGGACACTCAGATCGCAGAAAGAGCAACGTTATCTCTATTTTTTCTATTTACCCGTAAACGAATTACGTCCCTTGGACATAAAATGTCAACGAGTATCATTTTGCGTGCCATAGACTGCCAGTGGCATTTCTGACGTGGTCATCTCTGTTGAAAGTACGTATACAAATGAAAAACTTACGGTGAAACTCATTGTTGCCGTGTCATGGCTTGTACATGCAACTTCTGGGCTCACTTGGTAAGAGATTAACGTTGTGTCTTGATACAGGTTTGCTGCAATAATCATAACAAGTATCATAGTAACAACCATTACAACACGCCAGATAATAATGTACATATTCTATACGTAATACCTTTATAAATAATAACCATTTGGACACTCAGATCGCAGAAAGAGCAACGTTATCTCTATTTTTTCTATTTACCCGTAAACGAATTACGTCCCTTGGACATAAAATGTCAACGAGTATCATTTTGCGTGTCATGGCTTGTACATGCAACTTCTGGGCTCACTTGGTAAGAGATTAACGTTGTGTCTTGATACAGGTTTGCTGCAATAATCATAACAAGTATCATAGTAACAACCATTACAACACGCCAGATAATAATGTACATATTCTATACGTAATACCTTTATAAATAATATCCATTTGGACACTCAGATCGCAGAAAGCGCAACGTTATCTCTATTTTTTCTATTTACCCGTAAACGAACTACGTCCCTTGGACATAAAATGTCAACGAGTATCATTTTGCGTGCCATAGAGTGCCAGTGGCATTTCTGACGTGGTCATCTCTGTTGAAAGTACGTATACAAATGAAAAACTTACGGTGAAACTCATTGTTGCCGTGTCATGGCTTGTACATGCAACTTCTGGGCTCACTTGGTAAGAGATTAACGTTGTGTCTTGATACAGGTTTGCTGCAATAATCATAACAAGTATCATAGTAACAACCATTACAACACGCCATATAATAATGTACATATTCTATACGTTATACCTTTATAAATAATAACCATTTGGACACTCAGATCGCAGAAAGAGCAACGTTATCTCTATTTTTTCTATTTACCCGTAAACGAATTACGTCCCTTGGACATAAAATGTCAACGAGTATCATTTTGCGTGCCATAGAGTGCCAGTGGCATTTCTGACGTGGTCATCTCTGTTGAAAGTACGTATACAAATGAAAAACTTACGGTGAAACTCATTGTTGCCGTGTCATGGCTTGTACATGCAACTTCTGGGCTCACTTGGTAAGAGATTAACGTTGTGTCTTGATACAGGTTTGCTGCACTAATCATAACAAGTATCATAGTTACAACCATTACAACACGCCAGATAATAATGTACATATTCTATACGTAATACCTTTATAAATAATAACCATTTGGACACTCAGATCGCAGAAAGAGCAACGTTATCTCTATTTTTTCTATTTACCCGTAAACGAATTACGTCCCTTTGACATAAAATGTCAACGAGTATCATTTTGCGTGCCATAGAGTGCCAGTGGCATTTCTGACGTGGTCATCTCTGTTGAAAGTACGTATACAAATGAAAAACTTACGGTGAAACTCATTGTTGCCGTGTCATGGCTTGTACATGCAACTTCTGGGCTCACTTGGTAAGAGATTAACGTTGTGTCTTGATACAGGTTTGCTGCAATAATCATAACAAGTATGATAGTAACAACCATTACAACACGCCAGATAATAATGTACATATTCTATACGTAATACCTTTATAAATAATAACCATTTGGACACTCAGATCGCAGAAAGAGCAATGTTATCTCTATTTTTTCTATTTACCCGTAAACGAATTACGTCCCTTGGACATAAAATGTCAACGAGTATCATTTTGCGTGCCATAGAGTGCCAGTGGCATTTCTGACGTGGTCATCTCTGTTGAAAGTACGTATACAAATGAAAAACTTACGGTGAAACTCATTGTTGCCGTGTCATGGCTTGTACATGCAACTTCTGGGCTCACTTTGGTAAGAGATTAACGTTGTGTCTTGATACAGGTTTGCTGCAATAATCATAACAAGTATCATAGTAACAACCATTACAACACGCCAGATAATAATGTACATATTCTATACGTAATACCTTTATAAATAATATCCATTTGGACACTCAGATCGCAGAAAGAGCAACGTTATCTCTATTTTTTCTATTTACCCGTAAACGAATTACGTCCCTTGGACATAAAATGTCAACGAGTATCATTTTGCGTGCCATAGATTGCCAGTGGCATTTCTGACGTGGTCATCTCTGTTGAAAGTACGTATACAAATGAAAAACTTACGGTGAAACTCATTGTTGCCGTGTCATGGCTTGTACATGCAACTTCTGGGCTCACTTGGTAAGAGATTAACGTTGTGTCTTGATACAGGTTTGCTGCACTAATCATAACAAGTATCATAGTAACAACCATTACAACACGCCAGATAATAATGTACATATTCTATACGTAATACCTTTATAAATAATAACCATTTGGACACTCAGATCGCAGAAAGAGCAACGTTATCTCTATTTTTTCTATTTACCGTAAACGAATTACGTCCCTTGGACATTAAATGTCAACGAGTATCATTTTGCGTGCGATAGAGTGCCAGTGGCATTTCTGACGTGGTCATATCTGTTGAAAGTACGTATACAAATGAAAAACTTACGGTGAAACTCATTGTTGCCGTGAAATGGCTTGTACATGCAACTTCTGGGCTCACTTGGTAAGAGATTAACGTTGTGTCTTGATACAGGTTTGCTGCAATAATCATAACAAGTATCATAGTAACAACCATTACAACACGCCAGATAATAATGTACATATTCTATACGTAATACCTTTATAAATAATAACCATTTGGACACTCAGATCGCAGAAAGAGCAACGTTATCTCTATTTTTTCTATTTACCCGTAAACGAATTACGTCCCTTGGACATAAATGTCAACGAGTATCATTTTGCATGCCATAGAGTGCCAGTGGCATTTTAGACGTGGTCATCTCTGTTGAAAGTACGTATACAAATGAAAAACTTACGGTGAAACTCATTGTTGCCGTGTCATGGCTTGTACATGCAACTTCTGGGCTCACTTGGTAAGAGATTAACGGTGTGTCTTGATACAGGTTTGCTGCAATAATCATAACAAGTATCATAGTAACAACCATTACAACACGCCAGATAATAATGTACATATTCTATACGTAATACCTTTATAAATAATAACCATTTGGACACTCAGATCGCAGAAAGAGCAACGTTATCTCTATTTTTTCTATTTACCCGTAAACGAATTACGTCCCTTGGACATAAAATGTCAACGAGTATCATTTTGCGTGCCATAGAGTGCCAGTGGCATTTCTGACGTGGTCATCTCTGTTGAAAGTACGTATACAAATGAAAAACTTACGGTGAAACTCATTGTTGCCGTGTCATGGCTTGTACATGCAACTTCTGGGCTTACTTGGTAAGAGATTAACGTTGTGTCTTGATACAGGTTTGCTGCAATAATCATAACAAGTATCATAGTAACAACCATTACAACACGCCAGATAATAATGTACATATTCTATACGTAATACCTTTATAAATAATAACCATTTGGACACTCAGATCGCAGAAAGAGCAACGTTAACTCTATTTTTTCTATTTACTCCGTAAACGAATTACGTCCCTTGGACATAAAATGTCAACGAGTATCATTTTGCGTGCCATAGACTGCCAGTGGCATTCCTGACGTGGTCATCTCTGTTGAAAGTACGTATACAAATGAAAAACTTACGGTGAAACTCAGTGTTGCCGTGTCATGGCTTGTACATGCAACTTCTGGGCTGACTTGGTAAGAGATTGACGTTGTGTCTTGATACAGGTTTGCTGCAATAATCATAACAAGTATCATAGTAACAACCATTACAACACGCCAGATAATAATGTACATATTCTATATACGTAATACCTTTATAAATAATAACCATTTGGACACTCAGATCGCAGAAAGAGCAATGTTATCTCTATGTTTTCTATTTACCCGTAAACGAATTACGTCCCTTGGACATAAAATGTCAACGAGTATCATTTTGCGTGCCATAGAGTGCCAGTGGCATTCTCTGACGTGGTCATCACTGTTGAAAGTACGTATACAAATGAAAAACTTACGGTGAAACTCATTGTTGCCGTGTCATGGCTTGTACATGCAACTTCTGGGCTCACTTGGTAAGAGATTAACGTTGTGTCTTGATACAGGTTTGCTGCAATAATCATAACAAATATCATAGAAACAACCATTACAACACGCCAGATAATAATGTACATATTCTATACGTAATACCTTTATAAATAATAACCATTTGGACACTCAGATCGCAGAAAGAGCAACGTTATCTCTATTTTTTCTATTTACCCGTAAACGACTTACGTCCCTTGGACATAAAATGTCAACGAGTATCATTTTGCGTGCCATAGAGTGCCAGTGGCATTTCTGACGTGGTCATCTCTGTTGAAAGTACGTATACAAATGAAAAACTTACGGTGAAACTCATTGTTGCCGTGTCATGGCTTGTACATGCAACTTCTGGGCTCACTTGGTAAGAGATTAACGTTGTGTCTTGATACAGGTTTGCTGCAATAATCATAACAAGTATCATAGTAACAACCATTACAACACGCCAGATACTAATGTACATATTCTATACGTAATACCTTTATAAATAATAACCATTTGGGACACTCAGATCGCAGAAAGAGCAACGTTATCTCTATTTTTTCTATGTTACCCGTAAACGAATTTACGTCCCTTGGACATAAAATGTCAACGAGTATCATTTTGCGTGCCCCAGTGGCATTTCTGACGTGGTCATCTCTGTTGAAAGTACGTATACAAATGAAAAACTTACGGTGAAACTCATTGTTGCCGTGTCATGGCTTGAACATGCAACTTCTGGGCTCACTTGGTAAGAGATTAACGTTGTGTCTTGATACAGGTTTGCTGCAATAATCATAACAAGTATCATAGTAACAACCATTACAACACGCCAGATAATAATGTACATATTCTTTACGTAATACCTTTATAAATATAACCATTTGGACACTCAGATCGCAGAAAGAGCAACGTTATCTCTATTTTTTCTATTTACCCGTAAACGAATTACGTCCCTTGGACATAAAATGTCAACGAGTATCATTTTGCGTGCCATAGAGTGCCAGTGGCATTTCTGACGTGGTCATCTCTGTTGAAAGTACGTATACAAATGAAAAACTTACGGTGAAACTCATTGTTGCCGTGTCATGGCTTGTACATGCAACTTCTGGGCTCACTTGGTAAGAGATTAACGTTGTGTCTTGATACAGGTTTGCTGCAATAATCATAACAAGTATCATAGTAACAACCATTACAACACGCCAGATAATAATGTACATATTCTATACGTAATACCTTTATAAATAATAACCATTTGGACACTCAGATCGCAGAAAGAGCAACGTTATCTCTATTTTTTCTATTTACCCGTAAACGAATTACGTCCCTTGGACATAAAATGTCAACGAGTTCATTTTGCGTGCCATAGAGTGCCAGTGGCATTTCTGACGTGGTCATCTCTGTTGAAAGTACGTATACAAATGAAAAACTTACGGTGAAACTCATTGTTGCCGTGTCATGACTTGTACATGCAACTTTTGGGCTCACTTGGTAAGAGATTAACGTTGTGTCTTGATACAGGTTTGCTGCAATAATCATAACAAGTATCATAGTAACAACCATTACAACACGCCAGATAATAATGTACATATTCTATACCGTAATACCTTATAAATAATAACCATTTGGACACTCAGATCGCAGAAAGAGCAACCGTTATCTCTATTTTTTCTATTTACCCGTAAACGAATTACGTCCCTTGGACATACAATGTCAACGAGTATCATTTTGCGTGCCATAGAGTGCCAGTGGCTTTTCTGACGTGGTCATCTCTGTTGAAAGTACGTATACAAATGAAAAACTTACGGTGAAACAGATTGTTGCCGTGTCATGGCTTGTACATGCAACTTCTGGGCTCACTTGGTAAGAGATTAACGTTGTGTCTTGATACAGGTTTGCTGCAATAATCATAACAAGTATCATAGTAACAACCATTACAACACGCCAGATAATAATCGTACATATTCTAATACGTAATACCTTTATAAATAATAACCATGTGGACACTCAGATCGAGAAGAAAGAGCAACGTTATCTCTATTTTTTCTATTTACCCGTAAACGAATTACGTCCTTGGACATAAATGTCAACGAGTATCATTTTGCGTGCCATAGACTGCCAGTGGCATTTCTGACGTGGTCATCTCTGTTGAAAGTACGTATACAAAGAAAAAACTTACGGATGAAACTCATTGTTGCCGTGTCATGGCTTGTACATGCAACTTCTGGGCTCACTTGGTAAGAGATTAACGTTGTGTCTTGATACAGGTTTGCTGCAAATAATCATAACAAGTATCATAGAACACCATTACAACACGCCAGATAATGATGTACATATTCTATACGTAATACCTTTATAAATAATAACCATTTGGACACTCAGATCGCAGAAAGAGCAACGTTATCTCTATTTTTTCTATTTACCCGTAAACGAATTACGTCCCTTGGACATAAAATGTCAACGAGTATCATTTTGCGTGCCATAGACTGCCAGTGGCATTTCTGACGTGGTCATCTCTGTTGAAAGTACGTATACAAATGAAAAACTTACGGTGAAACTCATTGTTGCCGTGTCATGGCTTGTACATGCAACTTCTGGGCTCACTTGGTAAGAGATTAACGTTGTGTCTTGATACAGGTTTGCTGCAATAATCATAATAAGTATCATAGTAACAACCATTACAACACGCCAGATAATAATGTACATATTCTATACGTAACACCTTTATAAATAAAAAACATTTGGACACTCAGATCGCAGAAAGAACAACGTTATCTCTATTTTTTCTATTTACCCGTAAACGAATTACGTCCCTTGGACATAAAATGTCAACGAGTATCATTTTGCGTGCCATAGAGTGCCAGTGGCATTTCTGACGTGGTCATCTCTGTTGAAAGTACGTATACAAATGAAAAACTTACGGTGAAACTCATTGTTGCCGTGTCATGGCTTGTACATGCAACTTCTGGGCTCACTTGGTAAGAGATTAACGTTGTGTCTTGATACAGGTTTGCTGCAATAATCATAACAAGTATCATAGTAACAACCATTACAACACGCCAGATAATAATGTAACATATTCTATACGTAATACCTTTATAAATAATAACCATTTGGACACTCAGATCGCAGAAAGAGCAACGTTATCTCTATTTTTTCTATTTACCCGTAAACGAATTACGTCCCTTGGACATAAAATGTCAACGAGTATCATTTTGCGTGCCATAGACTGCCAGTGGCATTCCTGACGTGGTCATCTCTGTTGAAAGTACGTATACAAATGAAAAACTTACGGTGAAACTCAGTGTTGCCGTGTCATGGCTTGTACATGCAACTTCTGGGCTCACTTGGTAAGAGATTAACGTTGTGTCTTGATACAGGTTTGCTGCAATAATCATAACAAGTATCATAGTAACAACCATTACAACACGCCAGATAATAATGTACATATTCTTTACGTAATACCTTTATAAATAATAACCATTTGGACACTCAGATCGCAGAAAGAGCAACGTTATCTCTATTGTTTCTATTTACCCGTAAACGAATTACGTCCCTTGGACATAAAATGTCAACGAGTATCATTTTGCGTGCCATAGAGTGCCAGTGGCATTTCTGACGTGGTCATCTCTGTTGAAAGTACGTATACAAATGAAAAACTTACGGTGAAACTCATTGTTGCCGTGTCATGGCTTGTACATGCAACTTCTGGGCTCACTTGGTAAGAGATTAACGTTGTGTCTTGATACAGTTTTGCTGCAATAATCATAACAAGTATCATAGTAACACCCATTACAACACGCCAGATAATAATGTACATATTCTATACGTAATACCTTTATAAATAATAACCATTTGGACACTCAGATCGCAGAAAGAGCAACGTTATCTCTATTTTTTCTATTTACCCGTAAACGAATTACGTCCCTTGGACATAAAATGTCAACGAGTATCATTTTGCGTGCCATAGAGTGCCAGTGGCATTTCTGACGTGGTCATCTCTGTTGAAAGTACGTATACAAATGAAAAACTTACGGTGAAACTCATTGTTGCCGTGTCATGACTTGTACATGCAACTTTTGGGCTCACTTGGTAAGAGATTAACGTTGTGTCTTGATACAGGTTTGCTGCAATAATCATAACAAGTATCATAGTAACAACCATTGCAACACGCCAGATAATAATGTACATATTCTATACTTTATACCTTTATAAATAATAACCATTTGGACACTCAGATCGCAGAAAGAGCAACGTTATCTCTATTTTTTCTATTTACCCGTAAACGAATTACGTCCCTTGGACATACAATGTCAACGAGTATCATTTTGCGTGCCATAGAGTGCCAGTGGCATTTCTGACGTGGTCATCTCTGTTAAAAGTACGTATACAAATGAAAAACTTACGGTGAAACTCATTGTTGCCGTGTCATGGCTTGTACATGCAACTTCTGGGCTCACTTGGTAAGAGATTAACGTTGTGTCTTGATACAGGTTTGCTGCAATAATCATAACAAGTATCATAGTAACAACCATTACAACACGCCAGATAATAATGTACATATTCTATACGTAATACCTTTATAAATAATAACCATTTGGACACTCAGATCGCAGAAAGAGCAACGTTATCTCTATTTTTTCTATTTACCCGTAAACGAATTACGTCCCTTGGACATAAAATGTCAACGAGTATCATTTTGCGTGCCATAGAGTGCCAGTGGCATTTCTGACGTGGTCATCTCTGTTGAAAGTACGTATACAAATGAAAAACTTACGGTGAAACTCATTGTTGCCGTGTCATGGCTTGTACATGCAACTTCTGGGCTCACTTGGTAAGAGATTAACGTTGTGTCTTGATACAGGTTTGCTGCAATAATCATAACAAGTATCATAGTAACAACCATTACAACACACCAGATAATAATGTACATATTCTTTACGTAATACCTTTATAAATAATAACCATTTGGACACTCAGATCGCAGAAAGAGCAACGTTATCTCTATTTTTTCTATTTACCCGTAAACGAATTACGTCCCTTGGACATAAAATGTCAACGAGTATCATTTTGCGTGCCATAGAGTGCCAGTGGCATTTTTGACGTGGTCATCTCTGTTGAAAGTACGTATACAAATGAAAAACTTACGGTGAAACTCATTGTTGCCGTGTCATGGCTTGTACATGCAACTTCTGGGCTCACTTGGTAAGAGATTACCGTTGTGTCTTGATACAGGTTTGCTGCAATAATCATAACAAGTATCATAGTAACAACCATTACAACACGCCAGATAATAATGTACATATTCTATACGTAATACCTTTATAAATAATAACCATTTGGACACTCAGATCGCAGAAAGAGCAACGTTATCTCTATTTTTTCTATTTACCCGTAAACGAATTACGTCCCTTGGACATAAAATGTCAACGAGTATCATTTTGCGTGCCATAGAGTGCCAGTGGCATTTCTGACGTGGTCATCTCTGTTGAAAGTACGTATACAAATGAAAAACTTACGGTGAAACTCATTGTTGCCGTGTCATGATTGTACATGCAACTTCTGGGCTCACTTGGTAAGAGATTAACGTTGTGTCTTGATACAGGTTTGCTGCAATAATCATAACAAGTATCATAGTAACAACCATTACAACACGCCAGATAATAATGTACATATTCTTTACGTAATACCTTTATAAATAATAACCATTTGGACACTCAGATCGCAGAAAGAGCAACGTTATCTCTATTTTTTCTATTTACCCGTAAACGAATTACGTCCCTTGGACATAAAATGTCAACGAGTATCAATTTGCGTGCCATAGAGTGCCAGTGGCATTTCTGACGTGGTCATCTCTGTTGAAAGTACGTATACAAATGAAAAACTTACGGTGAAACTCATTGTTGCCGTGTCATGGCTTGTACATGCAACTTCTGGGCTCACTTGGTAAGAGATTAACGTTGTGTCTTGATATAGGTTTGCTGCAATAATCATAACAAGTATCATAGTAACAACCATTACAACACGCCAGATAATAATGTACATATTCTTTACGTAATACCTTTCTAAATAATAACCATTTGGACACTCAGATCGCAGAAAGAGCAACGTTATCTCTATTTTTTCTATTTACCCGTAAACGAATTACGTCCCTTGGACATAAAATGTCAACGAGTATCATTTTGCGTGCCATAGAGTGCCAGTGGCATTTCTGACGTGGTCATCTCTGTTGAAAGTACGTATACAAATGAAAAACTTACGGTGAAACTCATTGTTGCCGTGTCATGACTTGTACATGCAACTTTTGGGCTCACTTGGTAAGAGATTAACGTTGTGTCTTGATACAGGTTTGCTGCAATAATCATAACAAGTATCATAGTAACAACCATTACAACACGCCAGATAATAATGTACATATTCTATACGTAATACCTTTATAAATAATAACCATTTGGACACTCGAATCGCAGAAAGAGCAACGTTATCTCTATTTTTTCTATTTACCCGTAAACGAATTACGTCCCTTGGACATAAAATGTCAACGAGTATCATTTTGCGTGCCATAGAGTGCCAGTGGCATTTCTGACGTGGTCATCTCTGTTGAAAGTACGTATACAAATGAAAAACTTACGGTGAAACTCATTGTTGCCGTGTCATGGCTTGTACATGCAAATTCTGGGCTCACTTGGTAAGAGATTAACGTTGTGTCTTGATACAGGTTTGCTGCAATAATCATAACAAGTATCATAGTAACAACCATTACAACACGCCAGATATTAATGTACATATTCTATACGTAATACCTTTATAAATAATAACCATTTGGACACTCAGATCGCAGAAAGAGCAACGTTATCTCTATTTTTTCTATTTACCCGTAAACGAATTACGTCCCTTGGACATAAAATGTCAACGAGTATCATTTTGCGTGCCATAGAGTGCCAGTGGCATTTCTGACGTGGTCATCTCTGTTGAAAGTACGTATACAAATGAAAAACTTACGGTGAAACTCATTGTTGCCGTGTCATGGCTTGTACATGCAACTTCTGGGCTCACTTGGTAAGAGATTAACGTTGTGTCTTGATACAGGTTTGCTGCAATAATCATAACAAGTATCATAGTAACAACCATTACAACACGCCAGATAATAATGTACATATTCTATACGTAATACCTTTATAAATAATAACCATTTGGACACTCAGATCGCAGAAAGAACAACGTTATCTCTATTTTTTCTATTTACCCGTAAACGAATTACGTCCCTTGGACATAAAATGTCAACGAGTATCATTTTGCGTGCCATAGAGTGCCAGTGGCATTTCTGACGTGGTCATCTCTGTTGAAAGTACGTAAACAAATGAAAAACTTACGGTGAAACTCATTGTTGCCGTGTCATGGCTTGTACATGCAACTTCTGGGCTCACTTGGTAAGAGATTAACGTTGTGTCTTGATACAGGTTTGCTGCAATAATCATAACAAGTGTCATAGTAACAACCATTACAACACGCCAGATAATAATGTACATATTCTATAGTTAATACCTTTATAAATAATAACCATTTGGACACTCAGATCGCAGAAAGAGCAACGTTATCTCTATTTTTTCTATTTACCCGTAAACGAATTACGTCCCTTGGACATAAAATGTCAACGAGTATCATTTTGCGTGCCATAGAGTGCCAGTGGCATTTATGACGTGGTCATCTCTGTTGAAAGAGCGTATACAAATGAAAAACTTACGGTGAAACTCATTGTTGCCGTGTCATGGCTTGTACATGCAACTTCTGGGCTCACTTGGTAAGAGATTAACGTTGTGTCTTGATACAGGTTTGCTGCAATAATCATAACAAGTATCATAGTAACAACCATTACAACACGCCAGATAATAATGTTCATATTCTATACGTAATACCTTTATAAATAATAACCATTTGGACACTCAGATCGCAGAACGAGCAACGTTATCTCTATTTTTTCTATTTACCCGTAAACGAATTACGTCCCTTGGACATAAAATGTCAACGAGTATCATTTTGCGTGCCATAGAGTGCCAGTGGCATTTTAGACGTGGTCATCTCTGTTGAAAGTACGTATACAAATGAAAAACTTACGGTGAAACTCATTGTTGCCGTGTCATGGCTTGTACATGCAACTTCTGGGCTCACTTGGTAAGAGATTAACGGTGTGTCTTGATACAGGTTTGCTGCAATAATCATAACAAGTATCATAGTAACAACCATAACAACACGCCAGATAATAATGTACATATTCTATACGTAATACCTTTATAAATAATAACCATTTGGACACTCAGATCGCAGAAAGAGCAACGTTATCTCTATTTTTTCTATTTACCCGTAAACGAATTACGTCCCTTGGACATAAAATGTCAACGAGTATCATTTTGCGTGCCATAGAGTGCCAGTGGCATTTCTGACGTGGTCATCTCTGTTGAAAGTACGTATACAAATGAAAAACTTACGGTGAAACTCATTGTTGCCGTGTCATGGCTTGTACATGCAACTTCTGGGCTCACTTGGTAAGAGATTAACGTTGTGTCTTGATACAGGTTTGCTGCAATAATCATAACAAGTATCATAGTAACAACCATTACAACACGCCAGATAATAATGTACATATTCTATACGTAATACCTTTATAAATAATAACCATTTGGACACTCAGATCGCAGAAAGAGCAATGTTATCTCTATTTTTTCTATTTACCCGTAAACGAATTACGTCCCTTGGACATAAAATGTCAACGAGTATCATTTGCGTGCCATAGACTGCCAGTGGCATTTCTGACGTGGTCATCTCTGTTGAAAGTACGTATACAAATGAAAAACTTACGGTGAAACTCAGTGTTGCCGTGTCATGGCTTGTACATGCAACTTCTGGGCTCACTTGGTAAGAGATTAACGTTGTGTCTTGATACAGGTTTGCTGCAATAATCATAACAAGTATCATAGTAACAACCATTACAACACGCCAGATAATAATGTACATATTCTATACGTAATACCTTTATAAATAATAACCATTTGGACACTCAGATCGCAGAAAGAGCAACGTTATCTCTATGTTTTCTATTTACCCGTAAACGAATTACGTCCCTTGGACATAAAATGTCAACGAGTATCATTTTGCGTGCCATAGAGTGCCAGTGGCATTTCTGACGTGGTCATCACTGTTGAAAGTACGTATACAAATGAAAAACTTACGGTGAAACTCATTGTTGCCGTGTCATGGCTTGTACATGCAACTTTTGGGCTCACTTGGTAAGAGATTAACGTTGTGTCTTGATACAGGTTTGCTGCAATAATCATAACAAATATCATAGAAACAACCATTACAACACGCCAGATAATAATGTACATATTCTATACGTAATACCTTTATAAATAATAACCATTTGGACACTCAGATCGCAGAAAGAGCAACGTTATCTCTATTTTTTCTATTTACCCGTAAATGAATTACGTCCCTTGATAAAATGTCAACGAGTATCATTTTGCGTGCCATAGACTGCCAGTGGCATTTCTGACGTGGTCATCTCTGTTGAAAGTACGTATACAAATGAAAAACTTACGGTGAAACTCAGTGTTGCCGTGTCATGGCTTGTACATGCAACTTCTGGGCTCACTTGGTAAGAGATTAACGTTGTGTCTTGATACAGGTTTGCTGCAATAATCATAACAAGTATCATAGTAACAACCATTACAACACGCCAGATAATAATGTACATATTCTATACGTAATACCTTTATAAATAATAACCATTTGGACACTCAGATCGCAGAAAGAGCAACGTTATCTCTATGTTTTCTATTTACCCGTAAACGAATTACGTCCTTGGACATAAAATGTCAACGAGTATCATTGTGCGTGCCATAGAGTGCCAGTGGCATTTCTGACGTGGTCATCACTGTTGAAAGTACGTATACAAATGAAAAACTTACGGTGAAACTCATTGTTGCCGTGTCATGGCTTGTACATGCAACTTTTGGGCTCACTTGGTAAGAGATTAACGTTGTGTCTTGATACAGGTTTGCTGCAATAATCATAACAAATATCATAGAAACAACCATTACAACACGCCAGATAATAATGTACATATTCTATACGTAATACCTTTATAAATAATAACCATTTGGACACTCAGATCGCAGAAAGAGCAACGTTATCTCTATTTTTTCTATTTACCGTAAACGAATTACGTCCCTTGGACATAAAATGTCAACGAGTATCATTTTGCGTGCCATAGAGTGCCAGTGGCATTCTGACGTGGTCATCTCTGTTGAAAGTACGTATACAAATGAAAAACTTACGGTGAAACTCATTGTTGCCGTGTCATGGCTTGTACATGCAACTTCTGGGCTCACTTGGTAAGAGATTAACGTTGTGTCTTGATACAGGATTGCTGCAATAATCATAACAAGTATCATAGTAACAACCATTACAACACGCCAGATAATAATGTACATATTCTATACGTAATACCTTTATAAATAATAACCATTTGGACACTAAGATCGCAGAAAGAGCAACGTTATCTCTATTTTTTCTATTTACCCGTAAACGACTACGTTCCTTGGACATAAAATGTCAACGAGTATCATTTTGCGTGCCATAGAGTGCCAGTGGCATATCTGACGTGGTCATCTCTGTTGAAAGTACGTATACAAATGAAAAACATACGGTGAAACTCATTGTTGCCGTGTCATGGCTTGTACATGCAACTTCTGGGCTCACTTGGTAAGAGATTAACGTTGTGTCTTGATACAGGTTGCTGCAATAATCATAACAAATATCATAGAAACAACCATTACAACACGCCAGATAATAATGTACATATTCTATACGTAATACCTTTATAAATAATAACCATTTGGACACTCAGATCGCAGAAAGAGCAACGTTATCTCTATTTTTTCTATTTACCCGTAAATGAATACGTCCCTTGGACATAAAATGTCAACGAGTATCATTTTGCGTGCCATAGAGTGCCAGTGGCATTTCTGACGTGGTCATCTCTGTTGAAAGTACGTATACAAATGAAAATCTTACGGTGAAACTCATTGTTGCCGTGTCATGGCTTGTACATGCAACTTCTGGGCTCACTTGGTAAGAGATTAACGTTGTGTCTTGATACAGGTTTGCTGCAATAATCATAACAAGTATCATAGTAACAACCATTACAACACGCCAGATAATAATGTACATATTCTATACGTAATACCTTTATAAATAATAACCATTTGGACACTCAGATCGCAGAAAGAGCAATGTTATCTCTATTTTTTCTATTTACCCGTAAACGAATTACGTCCCTTGGACATAAAATGTCAACGAGTATCATTTTGCGTGCCATAGACTGCCAGTGCATTTCTGACGTGGTCATCTCTGTTGAAAGTACGTATACAAATGAAAAACTTACGGTGAAACTCAGTGTTGCCGTGTCATGGCTTGTACATGCAACTTCTGGGCTCACTTGGTAAGAGATTAACGTTGTGTCTTGATACAGGTTTGCTGCAATAATCATAACAAGTATCATAGTAACAACCATTACAACACGCCAGATAATAATGTACATATTCTATACGTAATACCTTTATAAATAATAACCATTTGGACACTCAGATCGCAGAAAGAGCAACGTTATCTCTATGTTTTCTATTTACCCGTAAACGAATTACGTCCCTTGGACATAAATGTCAACGAGTATCATTTTGCGTGCCATAGAGTGCCAGTGGCATTTCTGACGTGGTCATCACTGTTGAAAGTACGTATACAAATGAAAAACTTACGGTGAAACTCATTGTTGCCGTGTCATGGCTTGTACATGCAACTTTTGGGCTCACTTGGTAAGAGATTAACGTTGTGTCTTGATACAGGTTTGCTGCAATAATCATAACAAATATCATAGAAACAACCCATACAACACGCCAGATAATAATGTACATATTCTATACGTAATACCTTTATAAATAATAACCATTTGGACACTCAGATCGCAGAAAGAGCAACGTTATCTCTATTTTTTCTATTTACCCGTAAACGAATTACGTCCCTTGGACATAAAATGTCAACGAGTATCATTTTGCGTGCCATAGAGTGCCAGTGGCATTTCTGACGTGGTCATCTCTGTTGAAAGTACGTATACAAATGAAAAACTTACGGTGAAACTCATTGTTGCCGTGTCATGGCTTGTACATGCAACTTCTGGGCTCACTTGGTAAGAGATTAACGTTGTGTCTTGATACAGGATTGCTGCAATAATCATAACAAGTATCATAGTAACAACCATTACAACACGCCAGATAATAATGTACATATTCTATACGTAATACCTTTATAAATAATAACCATTTGGACACTAAGATCGCAGAAAGAGCAACGTTATCTCTATTTTTTCTATTTACCCGTAAACGACTACGTTCCTTGGACATAAAATGTCAACGAGTATCATTTTGCGTGCCATAGAGTGCCAGTGGCATATCTGACGTGGTCATCTCTGTTGAAAGTACGTATACAAATGAAAAACTTACGGTGAAACTCATTGTTGCCGTGTCATGGCTTGTACATGCAACTTCTGGGCTCACTTGGTAAGAGATTAACGTTGTGTCTTGATACAGGTTTGCTGCAATAATCATAACAAGTATCATAGTAACAACCATTACAACACGCCAGATAATAATGTACATATTCTATACGTAATACCTTTATAAATAATAACCATTTGGACACTCAGATCGCAGAAAGAGCAACGTTATCTCTATTTTTTCTATTTACCCGTAAACGAATTACGTCCCTTGGACATAAAATGTCAACGAGTATCATTTGCGTGCCATAGAGTGCAGTGGCATTTCTGACGTGGTCATCTCTGTTGAAAGTACGTATACAAATGAAAAACTTACTACGGTGAAACTCATTGTTGCCGTGTCATGGCTTGTACATGCAACTTCTGGGCTCACTTGGTAAGAGATTAACGTTGTGTCTTGATACAGGTTTGCTGCAATAATCATAACAAGTATCATAGTAACAACCATTACAACACGCCAGATAATAATGTACATATTCTTTACGTAATACCTTTATAAATAATAACCATTTGGACACTCAGATCGCAGAAAGAGCAACGTTATCTCTATGTTTTCTATTTACCCGTAAACGAATTACGTCCCTTGGACATAAAATGTCAACGAGTATCATTTTGCGTGCCATAGAGTGCCAGTGGCATTTCTGACGTGGTCATCACTGTTGAAAGTACGTATACAAATGAAAAACTTACGGTGAAACTCATTGTTGCCGTGTCATGGCTTGTACATGCAACTTTTGGGCTCACTTGGTAAGAGATTAACGTTGTGTCTTGATACAGGTTTGCTGCAATAATCATAACAAATATCATAGAAACAACATTACAACACGCCAGATAATAATGTACATATTCTATACGTAATACCTTTATAAATAATAACCATTTGGACACTCAGATCGCAGAAAGAGCAACGTTATCTCTATTTTTTCTATTTATCCGTAAACGAATTACGTCCCTTGGACATAAAATGTCAACGAGTATCATTTTGCGTGCCATAGAGTGCCAGTGGCATTTCTGACGTGGTCATCTCTGTGAAAGTACGTATACAAATGAAAACTTACGGTGAAAATCATTGTTGCCGTGTCATGGCTTGTACATGCAACTTCTGGGCTCACTTGGTAAGAGATTAACGTTGTGTCTTGATACAGGTTTGCTGCAATAATCATAACAAGTATCATAGTAACAACCATTACAACACGCCAGATAATAATGTACATATTCTAAACGTAATACCTTTATAAATAATAACCATTTGGACACTCAGATCGCAGAAGAGCAATGTTATCTCTATTTTTTCTATTTACCCGTAAACGAATTACGTCCCTTGGACATAAAATGTCAACGAGTATCATTTTGCGTGCCATAGACTGCCAGTGGGCATTTCTGACGTGGTCATCTCTGTTGAAAGTACGTATACAAATGAAAAACTTACGGTGAATCTCAGTGTTGCCGTGTCATGGCTTGTACATGCAACTTCTGGGCTCACTTGGTAAGAGATTAACGTTGTGTCTTGATACAGGTTTGCTGCAATAATCATAACAAGTATCATAGTAACAACCATTACAACACGCCAGATAATAATGTACATATTCTATACGTAATACCTTTATAAATAATAACCATTTGGACACTCAGATCGCAGAAAGAGCAACGTTATCTCTATGTTTTCTATTTACCCGTAAACGAATTACGTCCCTTGGACATGAAATGTCAACGAGTATCATTTTGCGTGCCATAGAGTGCCAGTGGCATTTCTGACGTGGTCATCACTGTTGAAAGTACGTATACAAATGAAAAACTTACGGTGAAACTCATTGTTGCCGTGTCATGGCTTGTACATGCAACTTTTGGCTCACTTGGTAAGAGATTAACGTTGTGTCTTGATACAGGTTTGCTGCAATAATCATAACAAATATCATAGAAACAACAATTACAACACGCCAGATAATAATGTACATATTCTATACGTAATACCTTTATAAATAATAACCATTTGGACACTCAGATCGCAGAAAGAGCAACGTTATCTCTATTTTTTCTATTTACCCGTAAACGAATTACGTCCCTTGGACATAAAATGTCAACGAGTATCATTTTGCGTGCCATAGAGTGCCAGTGGCATTTCTGACGTGGTCATCTCTGTTGAAAGTACGTATACAAATGAAAAACTTACGGTGAAACTCATTGTTGCCGTGTCATGGCTTGTACATGCAACTTCTGGGCTCACTTGGTAAGAGATTAACGTTGTGTCTTGATACAGGATTGCTGCAATAATCATAACAAGTATCATAGTAACAACCATTACAACACGCCAGATAATAATGTACATATTCTATACGTAATACCTTTGTAATAATAACCATTTGGACACTAAGATCGCAGAAAGAGCAACGTTATCTCTATTTTTTCTATTTACCCGTAAACGACTACGTTCCTTGGACATAAAATGTCAACGAGTATCATTTTGCGTGCCATAGAGTGCCAGTGGCATATCTGACGTGGTCATCTCTGTTGAAAGTACGTATACAAATGAAAAACTTACGGTGAAACTCATTGTTGCCGTGTCATGGCTTGTACATGCAACTTCTGGGCTCACTTGGTAAGAGATTAACGTTGTGTCTTGATACAGGTTTGCTGCAATAATCATAACAAATATCATAGAAACAACCGTTACAACACGCCAGATAATAATGTACATATTCTATACGTAATACCTTTATAAATAATAACCATTTGGACACTCAGATCGCAGAAAGAGCAACGTTATCTCTATTTTTTCTATTTACCCGTAAATGAATTACGTCCCTTGGACATAAAATGTCAACGAGTATCATTTTGCGTGCCATAGAGTGCCAGTGGGGCATTTCTGACGTGGTCATCTCTGTTGAAAGTACGTATACAAATGAAAAACTTACGGTGAAACTCATTGTTGCCGTGTCATGGCTTGTACATGCAACTTCTGGGCTCACTTGGTAAGAGATTAACGTTGTGTCTTGATACAGGTTTGCTGCAATAATCATAACAAGTATCATAGTAACAACCATTACAACACGCCAGATAATAATGTACATATTCTATACGTAATACCTTTATAAATAATAACCATTTGACACTCAGATCGCAGAAAGAGCAAAGTTATCTCTATTTTTTCTATTTACCCGTAAACGAATTACGTCCCTTGGACATAAATGTCAACGAGTATCATTTTGCGTGCCATAGACTGCCAGTGGCATTTCTGACGTGGTCATCTCTGTTGAAAGTACGTATACAAATGAAAAACTTACGGTGAAACTCAGTGTTGCCGTGTCATGCTTGTACATGCAACTTCTGGGCTCACTTGGTAAGAGATTAACGTTGTGTCTTGATACAGGTTTGCTGCAATAATCATTAACAAGTATCATAGTAACAACCATTACAACACGCCAGATAATAATGTACATATTCTATACGTAATACCTTTATAAATAATAACCATTTGGACACTCAGATCGCAGAAAGAGCAACGTTATCTCTATGTTTTCTATTTACCCGTAAACGAATAACGTCCCTTGGACATAAAATGTCAACGAGTATCATTTTGCGTGCCATAGAGTGCCAGTGGCATTTCTGACGTGGTCATCACTGTTGAAAGTACGTATACAAATGAAAAACTTACGGTGAAACTCATTGTTGCCGTGTCATGGCTTGTACATGCAACTTTGGGCTCACTTGGTAAGAGATTAACGTTGTGTCTTGATACAGGTTTGCTGCAATAATCATAACAAATATCATAGAAACAACCATTACAACACGCCAGATAATAATGTACTTATTCTATACGTAATACCTTTATAAATAATAACCATTTGGACACTCAGATCGCAGAAAGAGCAACGTTATCTCTATTTTTTTTCTATTTACCCGTAAACGAATTACGTCCCTTGGACATAAAATGTCAACGAGTATCATTTTGCGTGCCATAGAGTGCCAGTGGCATTTCTGACGTGGTCATCTCTGTTGAAAGTACGTATACAAATGAAAAACTTACGGTGAAACTCATTGTTGCCGTGTCATGGCTTGTACATGCAACTTCTGGGCTCACTTGGTAAGAGATTAACGTTGTGTCTTGATACAGGTTTGCTGCAATAATCATAACAAGTATCATAGTAACAACCATTACAACACGCCAGATAATAATGTACATATTCTATACGTAATACCTTTATAAATAATAACCATTTGGACACTCAGATCGCAGAATAGAGCAACGTTATCTCTATTTTTCTATTTACCCGTAAACGAATTACGTCCCCTGGACATAAAATGTCAACGAGTATCATTTTGCGTGCCATAGATTGCCAGTGGCATTTCTGACGTGGTCATCTCTGTTGAAAGTACGTATACAAATGAAAAACTTACTACGGTGAAACTCATTGTTGCCGGTCATGGCTTGTACATGCAACTTCTGGGCTCACTTGGTAAGAGATTAACGTTGTGTCTTGATACAGGTTTGCTGCAATAATCATAACAAGTATCATAGTAACAACCATTACAACACGCCAGATAATAATGTACATATTCTTTACGTAATACCTTATAAATAATAACCATTTGGACACTCAGATCGCAGAAAGAGCAACGTTATCTCTATTTTTTCTATTTACCCGTAAACGAATTACGTCCCTTGGATATAAAATGTCAACGAGTATCATTTTGCGTGCCATAGAGTGCCAGTGGCATTTCTGACGTGTCATCTCTGTTGAAAGTACGTATACAAATGAAAAACTTACGGTGAAACTCATTGTTGCCGTGTCATGGCTTGTACATGCAACTTCTGGGCTCACTTGATAAGAGATTAACGTTGTGTCTTGATACAGGTTGGCTGCAATAATCATAACAAGTATCATAGTAACAACCATTACAACACGCCAGATAATAATGTACATATTCTATACGTAATACCTTTATAAATAATAACCATTTGGACACTCAGATCGCAGAAAGAGCAACGTTATCTCTATTTTTTCTATTTACCCGTAAACGAATTACGTCCCTTGGACATAAAATGTCAACGAGTATCATTTTGCGTGCCATAGAGAGTGCCAGTGGCATTTCTGACGTGGTCATCTCTGTTGAAAGTACGTATACAAATGAAAAACTTACGGGTGAAACTCATTGTTGCCGTGTCATGACTTGTACATGCAACTTTTGGCTCACTTGGTAAGAGATTAACGTTGTGTCTTGATACAGGTTTGCTGCAATAATCATAACAAGTATCATAGTAACAACCATTACAACACGCCAGATAATAATGTACATATTCTATACGTAATACCTTTATAAATAATAACCATTTGGACACTCAGATCGCAGAAAGATCAACGTTATCTCTATTTTTTCTATTTACCCGTAAACGAATTACGTCCCTTGGACATAAAATGTCAACGAGTATCATTTTGCGTGCCATAGAGTGCCAGTGGCATTTCTGACGTGGTCATCTCTGTTGAAAGTACGTATACAAATGAAAAACTTACGGTGAAACTCAATGTTGCCGTGTCATGGCTTGTACATGCAACTTCTGGGCTCACTTGGTAAGAGATTAACGTTGTGTCTTGATACAGGTTTGCTGCAATAATCATAACAAGTATCATAGTAACAACCATTACAACACGCCAGATAATAATGTACATATTCTATACGTAATACCTTTATAAATAATAACCATTTGGACACTCAGATCGCAGAAAGAGCAACGTTATCTCTATTTTGTCTATTTACCCGTAAACGAATTACGTCCCTTGGACATAAAATGTCAACGAGTATCATTTTGCGTGCCATAGAGTGCCAGTGGGCATTTCTGACGTGGTCATCTCTGTTGAAAGTACGTATACAAATGAAAAACTTACGGTGAAACTCATTGTTGCCGTGTCATGGCTTGTACATGCAACTGTCTGGGCTCACTTGGTAAGAGATTAACGTTGTGTCTTGATACAGGTTTGCTGCAATAATCATAACAAGTATCATAGTAACAACCATTACAACACGCCAGATAATAATGTAAATATTCTTTACGTAATACCTTATAAATAATAACCATTTGGACACTCAGATCGCAGAAAGAGCAAACGTTATCTCTATTTTTTCTATTTACCCGTAAACGAATTACGTCCCTTGGACCATAAAATGTCAACGAGTATCATTTTGCGTGCCATAGAGTGCCAGTGGCATTTCTGACGTGGTCATCTCTGTTGAAAGTACGTATACAAATGAAAAACTTACGGTGAAACTCATTGTTGCCGTGTCATGGCTTGTACATGCAACTTCTGGGCTCACTTGGTAAGAGATTAACGTTGGTCTTGATACAGGTTTGCTGCAAAATCATAACAAGTATCATAGTAACAACCATTACAACACGCCCAGATAATAATGTACATATTCTATACGTAATACCTTTATAAATAATAACCATTTGGACACTCAGATCGCAGAAAGAGCAACGTTATCTCTATTTTTTTCTATTTACCCGTAAACGAATTCGTCCCTTGTACATAAAATGTCAACGAGTATCATTTTGCGTGCCATAGAGTGCCAGTGGCATTTCTGACGTGGTCATCTCTGTTGAAAGTACGTATACATATGAAAAACTTACGGTGAAACTCATTGTTGCCGTGTCATGACTTGTACATGCAATTTTTGGGCTCACTTGGTAAGAGATTAACGTTGTGTCTTGATACAGGTTTGCTGCAATAATCATAACAAGTATCATAGTAACAACCATTACAACACGCCAGATAATAATGTACATATTCTATACGTAATACCTTTATAAATAATAACCATTTGGACACTCAGATCGCAGAAAGAGCAACGTTATCTCTATTTTTTCTATTTACCCGTAAACGAATTACGTCCCTTGGACATAAAATGTCAACGAGTATCATTTTGCGTGCCATAGAGTGCCAGTGGCATTTCTGACGTGGTCATCTCTGTTGAAAGTACGTATACAAATGAAAAACTTACGGTGAAACTCATTGTTGCCGTGTCATGGCTTGTACATGCAACTTCTGGGCTCACTTGGTAAGAGATTACCGTTGTGTCTTGATACAGGTTTGCTGCAATAATCATTACAAGTATCATAGTAACAACCATTACAACACGCCAGATAATAATGTACATATTCTATACGTAATACCTTTATAAATAATAACCATTTGGACACTCAGATCGCAGAAAGAGCAACGTTATCTCTATTTTTTCTATTTACCCGTAAACGAATTACGTCCCTTGGACATAAAATGTCAACGAGTATCATTTTGCGTGCCGTAGAGTGCCAGTGGCATTTCTGACGTGGTCATCTCTGTTGAAAGTACGTATACAAATGAAAAACTTACGGTGAAACTCATTGTTGCCGTGTCATGATTGTACATGCAACTTCTGGGCTCACTTGGTAAGAGATTAACGTTGTGTCTTGATACAGGTTTGCTGCAATAATCATAACAAGTATCATAGTAACAACCATTACAACACGCCAGATAATAATGTACATATTCTATACGTAATACCTTTATAAATAATAACCATTTGGACACTCAGATCGCAGAAAGAGCAACGTTATCTCTATTTTTTCTATTTACCCGTAAACGAATTACGTCCCTTGGACATAAAATGTAAACGAGTTTCAATTTGCGTGCCATAGAGTGCCAGTGGCATTTCTGACGTGGTCATCTCTGTTGAAAGTACGTATACAAATGAAAAACTTACGGTGAAACTCATTGTTGCCGTGTCATGGCTTGTACATGCAACTTCTGGGCTCACTTGGTAAGAGATTAACGTTGTGTCTTGATATAGGTTTGCTGCAATAATCATAACAAGTATCATAGTAACAACCATTACAACACGCCAGATAATAATGTACATATTCTTTACGTAATACCTTTCTAAATAATAACCATTTGGACACTCAGATCGCAGAAAGAGCAACGTTATCTCTATTTTTTCTATTTACCCGTAAACGAATTACGTCCCTTGGACATAAAATGTCAACGTGTATCATTTTGCGTGCCATAGAGTGCCAGTGGCATTTCTGACGTGGTCATCTCTGTTGAAAGAACGTATACAAATGAAAAACTTACGGTGAAACTCATTGTTGCCGTGTCATGGCTTGTACATGCAACTTCTGGGCTCACTTGGTAAGAGATTAACGTTGTGTCTTGATACAGGTTTGCTGCAATAATCATAACAAGTATCATAGTAACAACCATTACAACACGCCAGATAATAATGTACATATTCTTTACGTAATACCTTTACAAATAATAACCATTTTGACACTCAGATCGCAGAAAGAGCAACGTTATCTCTATTTTTTCTATTTACCCGTAAACGAATTACGTCCCTTGGACATAAAATGTCAACGAGTATCATTTTGCGTGCCATAGAGTGCCAGTGGCATTTCTGACGTGGTCATCTCTGTTGAAAGTACGTATACAAATGAAAAACTTACGGTGAAACTCATTGTTGCCGTGTCATGACTTGTACATGCAACTTCTGGGCTCACTTGGTAAGAGATTAACGTTGTGTCTTGATACAGGTTTGCTGCAATAATCATAACAAGTATCATAGTAACAACCATTACAACACGCCAGATAATAATGTACATATTCTATACGTAATACCTTTATAAATAATAACCATTTGGACACTCAGATCGCAGAAAGAGCAACGTTATCTCTATTTTTTCTATTTACCCGTAAACGAATTACGTCCCTTGGACATAAAATGTCAACGAGTATCATTTTGCGTGCCATAGAGTGCCAGTGGCATTTCTGACGTGGTCATCTCTGTTGAAAGTACGTATACAAATGAAAAACTTACGGTGAAACTCATTGTTGCCGTGTCATGGCTTGCACATGCAACTTCTGGGCTCACTTGGTAAGAGATTAACGTTGTGTCTTGATACAGGTTTGCTGCAATAATCATAACAAGTATCATAGTTACAACCATTACAACACGCAAGATAATCATGTACATATTCGTTACGTAATACCTTTATAAATAATAACCATTTGGACACTCAGATCGCAGAAAGAGCAACGTTATCTCTATTTTTTATATTTACCCGTAAACGAATTACGTCCCTTGGACATAAAATGTCAACGAGTATCATTTTGCGTGCCATAGAGTGCCAGTGGCATTTCTGACGTGGTCATCTCTGTTGAAAGTACGTATACAAATGAAAAACTTACGGTGAAACTCATTGTTGCCGTGTCATGGCTTGTACATGCAACTTCTGGGATCACTTGGTAAGAGATTAACGTTGTGTCTTGATACAGGTTTGCTGCAATAATCATAACAAGTATCATAGTAACAACCATTACAACACGCCAGATAATAATGTACATATTCTATACGTAATACCTTAATAAATAATAACCATTTGGACACTCAGATCGCAGAAAGAGCAACGTTATCTCTATTTTTTCTATTTACCCGTAAACGAATTACGTCCCTTGGACATAAAATGTCAACGAGTATCATTTTGCGTGAAATAGAGTGCCAGTGGCATTTCTGACGTGGTCATCTCTGTAGAAAGTACGTATACAAATGAAAAACTTACGGTGAAACTCATTGTTGCCGTGTCATGGCTTGTACATGCAACTTCTGGGCTCACTTGGTAAGAGATTAACGTTGTGTCTTGATACAGGTTTGCTGCAATAATCATAACAAGTATCATAGTAACAACCATTACAACACGCCAGATAATAATGTACATATTCTATACGTAATACCTTTATAAATAATAACCATTTGGACACTCAGATCGCAGAAAGAGCAACGTTATCTCTATTTTTTCTATTTACCCGTAAACGAATTACGTCCGTTGGACATAAAATGTCAACGAGTATCATTTTGCGTGCCATAGAGTGCCAGTGGCATTTCTGACGTGGTCATCTCTGTTGAAAGTACGTATACAAATGAAAAACTTACGGTGAAACTCATTGTTGCCGTGTCATGGCTTGTACATGCAACTTCTGGGCTCACTTGGTAAGAGATTAACGTTGTGTCTTGATACAGGTTTGCTGCAATAATCATAACAAGTATCATAGTAACAACCATTACAACACGCCAGATAATAATGTACATATTCTTTACGTAATACCTTTATAAATAATAACCATTTGGACACTCAGATCGCAGAAAGAGCAACGTTATCTCTATTTTTTCTATTTACCCGTAAACGAATTACGTCCCTTGGACATAAAATGTCAACGAGTATCATTTTGCGTGCCATAGAGTGCCAGTGGCATTTCTGACGTGGTCATCTCTGTTGAAAGTACGTATACAAATGAAAAACTTACGGTGAAACTCATTGTTGCCGTGTCATGGCTTGTACATGCAACTTCTGGGCTCACTTGGTAAGAGATTACCGTTGTGTCTTGATACAGGTTTGCTGCAATAATCATAACAAGTATCATAGTAACAACCATTACAACACGCCAGATAATAATGTACATATTCTATACGTAATACCTTTATAAATAATAACCATTTGGACACTCAGATCGCAGAAAGAGCAACGTTATCTCTATTTTTTCTATTTACCCGTAAACGAATTACGTCCCTTGGACATAAAATGTCAACGAGTATCAATTTGCGTGCCAGTGGCATTTCTGACGTGGTCATCTCTGTTGAAAGTACGTATACAAATGAAAAACTTACGGTGAAACTCATTGTTGCCGTGTCATGGCTTGTACATGTAACTTCTGGGCTCACTTGGTAAGAGATTAACGTTGTGTCTTGATATAGGTTTGCTGCAATAATCATAACAAGTATCATAGTAACAACCATTACAACACGCCAGATAATAATGTACATATTCTATACGTAATACCTTAATAAATAATAACCATTTGGACACTCAGATCGCAGAAAGAGCAACGTTATCTCTATTTTTTCTATTTACCCGTAAACGAATTACGTCCCTTGGACATAAAATGTCAACGAGTATCATTTTGCGTGAAATAGAGTGCCAGTGGCATTTCTGACGTGGTCATCTCTGTAGAAAGTACGTATACAAATGAAAAACTTACGGTGAAACTCATTGTTGCCGTGTCATGGCTTGTACATGCAACTTCTGGGCTCACTTGGTAAGAGATTACCGTTGTGTCTTGATACAGGTTTGCTGCAATAATCATAACAAGTATCATAGTAACAACCATTACAACACGCCAGATAATAATGTACATATTCTATACGTAATACCTTTATAAATAATAACCATTTGGACACTCAGATCGCAGAAAGAGCAACGTTATCTCTATTTTTTCTATTTACCCGTAAACGAATTACGTCCCTTGGACATAAAATGTCAACGAGTATCATTTTGCGTGCCATAGAGTGCCAGTGGCATTTCTGACGTGGTCATCTCTGTTGAAAGTACGTATACAAATGAAAAACTTACGGTGAAACTCATTGTTGCCGTGTCATGATTGTACATGCAACTTCTGGGCTCACTTGGTAAGAGATTAACGTTGTGTCTTGATACAGGTTTGCTGCAATAATCATAACAAGTATCATAGTAACAACCATTACAACACGCCAGATAATAATGTACATATTCTATACGTAATACCTTTATAAATAATAACCATTTGGACACTCAGATCGCAGAAAGAGCAACGTTATCTCTATTTTTTCTATTTACCCGTAAACGAATTACGTCCCTTGGACATAAAATGTCAACGAGTATCAATTTGCGTGCCAGTGGCATTTCTGACGTGGTCATCTCTGTTGAAAGTACGTATACAAATGAAAAACTTACGGTGAAACTCATTGTTGCCGTGTCATGGCTTGTACATGTAACTTCTGGGCTCACTTGGTAAGAGATTAACGTTGTGTCTTGATATAGGTTTGCTGCAATAATCATAACAAGTATCATAGTAACAACCATTACAACACGCCAGATAATAATGTACATATTCTATACGTAATACCTTTATAAATAATAACCATTTTGACACTCAGATCGCAGAAAGAGCAACGTTATCTCTATTTTTTCTATTTACCCGTAAACGAATTACGTCCCTTGGACATAAAATGTCAACGAGTATCATTTTGCGTGCCATAGAGTGCCAGTGGCATTTCTGACGTGGTCATCTCTGTTGAAAGTACGTATACAAATGAAAAACTTACGGTGAAACTCATTGTTGCCGTGTCATGACTTGTACATGCAACTTCTGGGCTCACTTGGTAAGAGATTAACGTTGTGTCTTGATACAGGTTTGCTGCAATAATCATAACAAGTATCATAGTAACAACCATTACAACACGCCAGATAGTAATGTACATATTCTATACGTAATACCTTTATAAATAATAACCATTTGGACACTCAGATCGCAGAAAGAGCAACGTTATCTCTATTTTTTCTATTTACCCGTAAACGAATTACGTCCCTTGGACATAAAATGTCAACGAGTATCATTTTGCGTGCCATAGAGTGCCAGTGGCATTTCTGACGTGGTCATCTCTGTTGAAAGTACGTATACAAATGAAAAACTTACGGTGAAACTCATTGTTGCCGTGTCATGGCTTGCACATGCAACTTCTGGGCTCACTTGGTAAGAGATTAACGTTGTGTCTTGATACAGGTTTGCTGCAATAATCATAACAAGTATCATAGTTACAACCATTACAACACGCAAGATAATCATGTACATATTCGTTACGTAATACCTTTATCAATAATAACCATTTGGACACTCAGATCGCAGAAAGAGCAACGTTATCTCTATTTTTTATATTTACCCGTAAACGAATTACGTCCCTTCGACATAAAATGTCAACGAGTATCATTTTGCGTGCCATAGAGTGCCAGTGGTATTTCTGACGTGGTCATCTCTGTTGAAAGTACGTATACAAATGAAAAACTTACGGTGAAACTCATTGTTGCCGTGTCATGGCTTGTACATGCAACTTCTGGGCTCACTTGGTAAGAGATTAACGTTGTGTCTTGATACAGGTTTGCTGCAATAATCATAACAAGTATCATAGTAACAACCATTACAACACGCCAGATAATAATGTACATATTCTATACGTAATACCTTTATAAATAATAACCATTTGGACACTCAGATCGCAGAAAGAGCAACGTTATCTCTATTTTTTCTATTTACTCGTAAACGAATTACGTCCCTTGGACATAAAATGTCAACGAGTATCATTTTGCGTGCCATAGAGTGCCAGTGGCATTTCTGACGTGGTCATCTCTGTTGAAAGTACGTATACAAATGAAAAACTTACGGTGAAACTCATTGTTGCCGTGTCATGGCTTGTACATGCAACTTCTGGGCTCACTTGGTAAGAGATTAACGTTGTGTCTTGATACAGGTTTGCTGCAATAATCATAACAAGTATCATAGTAACAACCATTACAACACGCCAGATAATAATGTACATATTCTATACGTAATACCTTTATAAATAATAACCATTTGGACACTCAGATCGCAGAAAGAGCAACGTTATCTCTATTTTTTCTATTTACCCGTAAACGAATTACGTCCCTTGGACATAAAATGTCAACGAGTATCATTTTGCGTGCCATAGACTGCCAGTGGCATTTCTGACGTGGTCATCTCTGTTGAAAGTACGTATACAAATGAAAAACTTACGGTGAAACTCATTGTTGCCGTGTCATGGCTTGTACATGCAACTTCTGGGCTCACTTGGTAAGAGATTAACGTTGTGTCTTGATACAGGTTTGCTGCAATAATCATAACAAGTATCATAGTAACAACCATTACAACACGCCAGATAATATTGTACACATTATATACGTAATACCTTTATAAATAATAACCATTTGGACACTCAGATCGCAGAAAGAGCAACGTTATCACTATTTTTTCTATTTAACCGTAAACGAACTACGTCCCTTGGACATAAAATGTCAACGAGTATCATTTTGCGTGCCATAGAGTGCCAGTGGCATTTCTGATGTGGTCATCTCTGTTGAAAGTACGTATACAAATGAAAAACTTACGGTGAAACTCATTGTTGCCGTGTCATGGCTTGTACATGCAACTTCTGGGCTCACTTGGTAAGAGATTAACGTTGTGTCTTGATTCAGGTTTGCTGCAATAATCATAACAAGTATCATAGTAACAACCATTACAACACGCCAGATAATAATGTACATATTCTATACATAATACCTTTATAAATAATAACCATTTGGACACTCAGATCGCAGAAAGAGCAACGTTATCTCTATTTTTTCTATTTACCCGTAAACGAATTACGTCCCTTGGACATAAAATGTCAACGAGTATCATTTTGCGTGCCATAGACTGCCAGTGGCATTTCTGACGTGGTCATTTCTGTTGAAAGTACGTATACAAATGAAAAACTTACGGTGAAACTCATTGTTGCCGTGTCATGGCTTGTACATGCAACTTCTGGGCTCACTTGGTAAGAGATTAACGTTGTGTCTTGATACAGGTTTGCTGCAATAATCATAACAAGTATCATAGTAACAACCATTACAACACGCCAGATAATATTGTACATATTCTATACGTAATACCTTTATAAATAATAACCATTTGGACACTCAGATCGCAGAAAGAGCAACGTTATCTCTATTTTTTCTATTTACCCGTAAACGAATTACGTCCCTTGGACATAAAATGTCAACGAGTATAATTTTGCGTGCCATAGACTGCCAGTGGCATTTCTGACGTGGTCATTTCTGTTGAAAGTACGTATACAAATGAAAAACTTACGGTGAAACTCATTGTTGCCGTGTCATGGCTTGTACATGCAACTTCTGGGCTCACTTGGTAAGAGATTAACGTTGTGTCTTGATACAGGTTTGCTGCAATAATCATAACAAGTATCATAGTAACAACCATTACAACACGCCAGATAATATTGTACACATTATATACGTAATACCTTTATAAATAATAACCATTTGGACACTCAGATCGCAGAAAGAGCAACGTTATCACTATTTTTTCTATTTACCCGTAAACGAACTACGTCCCTTGGACATAAAATGTCAACGAGTATCATTTTGCGTGCCATAGAGTGCCAGTGGCATTTCTGATGTGGTCATCTCTGTTGAAAGTACGTATACAAATGAAAAACTTACGGTGAAACTCATTGTTGCCGTGTCATGGCTTGTACATGCATCTTCTGGGCTCACTTGGTAAGAGATTAACGTTGTGTCTTGATTCAGGTTTGCTGCAATAATCATAACAAGTATCATAATAACAACCATTACAACACGCCAGATAATATTGTACATATTCTATACGTAATACCTTTATAAATAATAACCATTTGGACACTCAGATCGCAGAAAGAGCAACGTTATCTCTATTTTTTATATTTACCCGTAAACGAATTACGTCCCTTGGACATAAAATGTCAACGAGTATCATTTTGCGTGCCATAGAGTGCCAGTGGCATTTCTGACGTGGTCATCTTTGTTGAAAGTACGTATACAAATGAAAAACTTACGGTGAAACTCATTGTTGCCGTGTCATGGCATGTACATGCAACTTCTGGGCTCACTTGGTAAGAGATTAACGTTGTGTCTTGATACAGGTTTGCTGCAATAATCATAACAAGTATCATAGTAACAACCATTACAACACGCCAGATAATAATGTACATATTCTATACGTAATACCTTTATAAATAATAACCATTTGGACACTCAGATCGCAGAAAGAGCAACGTTATCTCTATTTTTTCTATTTACCCGTAAACGAATTACGTCCCTTGGACATAACATGTCAACGAGTATCATTTTGCGTGCCATAGAGTGCCAGTGGCATTTCTGACGTGGTCATCTCTGTTGAAAGTACGTATACAAATGAAAAACTTACGGTGAAACTCATTGTTGCCGTGTCATGGCTTGCACATGCAACTTCTGGGCTCACTTGGTAAGAGATTAACGTTGTGTCTTGATACAGGTTTGCTGCAATAATCATAACAAGTATCATAGTAACATCCATTACAACACGCCAGATAATATTGTACATATTCTATACGTAATACCTTTATAAATAATAACCATTTGGACACTCAGATCGCAGAAAGAGCAACGTTATCTCTATTTTTTCTATTTACCCGTAAACGAATTACGTCCCTTGGACATAAAATGTCAACGAGTATCATTTTGCGTGCCATAGAGTGCCAGTGGCATTCCTGACGTGGTCATCTCTGTTGAAAGTACGTATACAAATGAAAAACTTACGGTGAAACTCATTGTTGCCGTGTCATGGCTTGTACATGCAACTTCTGGGCTCACTTGGTAAGAGATTAACGTTGTGTCTTGATACAGGTTTGCTGCAATAATCATAACAAGTATCATAGTAACAACCATTACAACACGCCAGATAATAATGTACATATTCTATACGTAATACCTTTATAAATAATAACCATTTGGACACTCAGATCGCAGACAGAGCAACGTTATCTCTATTTTTTCTATTTACCCGTTAACGAATTACGTCCCTTGGACATAAAATGTCAACGAGTATCATTTTGCGTGCCATAGAGTGCCAGTGGCATTTCTGACGTGGTCATCTCTGTTGAAAGTACGTATACAAATGAAAAACTTACGGTGAAACTCATTGTTGCCGTGTCATGGCCTGTACATGCAACTTCTGGGCTCACTTGGTAAGAGATTAACGTTGTGTCTTGATACAGGTTTGCTGTAATAATCATAACAAGTATCATAGTAACAACCATTACAACACGCTAGATAATAATGTACATATTCTTTACGTAATACCTTTATAAATAATAACCATTTGGACACTCAGATCGCAGAAAGAGCAACGTTATCTCTATTTTTTCTATTTACCCGTAAACGAATTACGTCCCTTGGACATAAAATGTCAACGAGTATCATTTTGCGTGCCATAGAGTGCCAGTGGCATTTCTGACGTGGTCATCTCTGTTGAAAGTACGTATACAAATGAAAAACTTACGGTGAAACTCATTGTTGCCGTGTCATGTCTTGTACATGCAATTTCTGGGCTCACCTGGTAAGAGATTAACGTTGTGTCTTGATACAGGTTTGCTGCAATAATCATAACAAGTTTCATAGTAACAACCATTACAACACGCCAGATAATAATGTACATATTCTATACGTAATACCTTTATAAATAATAACCATTTGGACACTCAGATCGCAGAAAGAGCAACGTTATCTCTATTTTTTCTATTTACCCGAAAACGAATTACGTCCCTTGGACATAAAATGTCAACGAGTATCATTTTGCGTGCCATAGAGTGCCAGTGGCATTTCTGACGTGGTCATCTCTGTTGAAAGTACGTATACAAATGAAAAACTTACGGTGAAACTCATTGTTGCTGTGTCATGGCTTGTAAGTGCAACTTCTGGGCTCACTTGGTAAGAGATTAACGTTGTGTCTTGATACAGGTTTGCTGCAATAATCATAACAAGTATCATAGTAACAACCATTACAACACGACAGATAATAATGTACATATTCTATACGTAATACCTTTATAAATAATAACCATTTGGACACTCAGATCGCAGAAAGAGCAACGTTATCTCTATTTTTTCTATTTACCCGTAAACGAATTACGTCCCTTGGACATAAAATGTCAACGAGTATCATTTTGCGTGCCATAGAGTGCCAGTGGCATTTCTGACGTGGTCATCTCTGTTGAAAGTACGTATACAAATGAAAAACTTACGGTGAAACTCATTGTTGCCGAGTCATGGCATGTACATGCAACTTCTGGGCTCACTTGGTAAGAGATTAACGTTGTGTCTTGATACAGGTTTGCTGCAATAATCATAACAAGTATCATAGTAACAACCATTACAACACGCCAGATAATAATGTACATATTCTATACGTAATACCTTTATAAATAATAACCATTTGGACACTCATATCGCAGAAAGAGCAACGTTATCTCTATTTTTTCTATTTACCCGTAAACGAATTACGTCCTTTGGACATAAAATGTCAACGAGTATCATTTTGCGTGCCATAGACTGCCAGTGGCATTTCTGACGTGGTCATCTCTGTTGAAAGTACGTATACAAATGAAAAACTTACGGTGAAACTCATTGTTGCCGTGTCATGGCTTGTACATGCAACTTCTGGGCTCACTTGGTAAGAGATTAACGTTGTGTCTTGATACAGGTTTGCTGCAATAATCATAACAAGTATCATAGTAACAACCATTACAACACGCCAGATAATAATGTACATATTCTATACGTAATACCTTTATAAATAATAACCATTTGGACACTCAGATCGCAGAAAGAGCAACGTTATCTCTATTTTTTCTATTTACCCGTAAACGAATTACGTCCCTTGGACATAACATGTCAACGAGTATCATTTTGCGTGCCATAGACTGCCAGTGGCATTTCTGACGTGGTCATCTCTGTTGAAAGTACGTATACAAATGAAAAACTTACGGTGAAACTCATTGTTGCCGTGTCATGGCTTGTACATGCAACTTCTGTGCTCACTTGGTAAGAGATTAACGTTGTGTCTTGATACAGGTTTGCTGCAATAATCATAACAAGTATCATAGTAACAACCATTACAACACGCTAGATAATATTGTACATATTCTATACGTAATACCTTTATAAATAATAACAATTTGGACACTCAGATCGCAGAAAGAGCAACGTTATCTCTATTTTTTCTATTTACCCGTAAACGAATTACGTCCCTTGGACATAAAATGTCAACGAGTACCATTTTGCGTGCCATAGAGTGCCAGTGGCATTTCTGACGTGGTCATCTCTGTTGAAAGTACGTATACAAATGAAAAACTTAGGGTGAAACTCATTGTTGCCGTGTCATGGCTTGTACATGCAACTTCTGGGCTCACTTGGTAAGAGATTAACGTTGTGTCTTGATACAGGTTTGCTGCAATAATCATAACAAGTATCATAGTAACAACCATTACAACACGCCAGATAATAATGTACATATTCTATACGTAATACCTTTATAAATAATAACCATTTGGACACTCAGATCGCAGAAAGAGCAACGTTATCTCTATTTTTTCTATTTACCCGTAAACGAATTACGTCCCTTGTACATAAAATGTCAACGAGTATCATTTTGCGTGCCATAGAGTGCCAGTGGCATTTCTGACGTGGTCATCTCTGTTGAAAGTACGTATACAAATGAAAAACTTACGGTGAAACTCATTGTTGCCGTGTCATGGCTTGTACATGCAACTTCTGGGCTCACTTGGTAAGAGATTAACTTTGTGTCTTGATACAGGTTTGCTGCAATAATCATAACAAGTATCATAGTAACAACCATTGCAACACGCCAGATATTAATGTACATATTCTATACGTAATACCTTTATAAATAATAACCATTTGGACACTCAGATCGCAGAAAGAGCAACGTTATCGCTATTTTTTCTATTTACCCGTAAACAAATTACGTCCCTTGTACATAAAATGTCAACGAGTATCATTTTGCGTGCCATAGAGTGCCAGTGGCATTTCTGACGTGGTCATCTCTGTTGAAAGTACGTATACAAATGAAAAACTTACGGTGAAACTCATTGATGCCGTGTCATGGCTTGTACATGCAACTTCTGGGCTCACTTGGTAAGAGATTAACGTTGTGTCTTGATACAGGTTTGCTGCAATAATCATAACAAGTATCATAGTAACAACCATTACAACACGCCAGATAATAATGTACATATTCTTTACGTAATACCTTTATAAATAATAACCATTTGGACACTCAGATCGCAGAAAGAGCAACGTTATCTCTATTTTTTCTATTTACCCGTAAACGAATTACGTCCCTTGGACATAAAATGTCAACGAGTATCATTTTGCGTGCCATAGAGTGCCAGTGGCATTTCTAACGTGGTCATCTATGTTGAAAGTACGTATACAAATGAAAAACTTACGGTGAAACTCATTGTTGCCGTGTCATGGCTTGTACATGCAACTTCTGGGCTCACTTGGTAAGAGATTAACGTTGTGTCTTGATACAGGTTTGCTGCAATAATCATAACAAGTATCATAGTAACAACCATTACAACACGCCAGATAATAATGTACATATTCTATACGTAATACCTTTATAAATAATAACCATTTGGAAACTCAGATCGCAGAAAGAGCAACGTTATCTCTATTTTTTCTATTTACCCGTAAACGAATTACGTCCCTTGGACATAAAATGTCAACGAGTATCATTTTGCGTGCCATAGAGTGCCAGTGGCATTTCTGACGTGATCATCTCTGTTGAAAGTACGTATACAAATGAAAAACTTACGGTGAAACTCATTGTTGCCATGTCATGGCTTGTACATGCAACTTCTGCGCTCACTTGGTAAGAGATTAACGTTGTGTCTTGATACAGGTTTGCTGCAATAATCATAACAAGTATCATAGTAACAACCATTACAACACGCCAGATAATAATGTACATATTCTTTACGTAATACCTTTATAAATAATAACCATTTGGACACTCAGATCGCAGAAAGAGCAACGTTATCTCTATTTTTTCAATTTACCCGTAAACGAATTACGTCCCTTGGACATAAAATGTCAACGAGTATCATTTTGCGTGCCATAGAGTGCCAGTGAATTTCTGACGTGGTCATCTCTGTTGAAAGTACGTATACAAATGAAAAACTTACGGTGAAACTCATTGTTGCCGTGTCATGGCTTGTACATGCAACTTCTGGGCTCACTTGGTAAGAGATTAACGTTGTGTCTTGATACAGGTTTGCTGCAATAATCATAACAAGTATCATAGTAACAACCATTACAACACGCCAGATAATAATGTACATATTCTATACGTAATACCTTTATAAATAATAACCATTTGGACACTCAGATCGCAGAAAGAGCAACGTTATCTCTATTTTTTCTATTTACCCGTAAACGAATTACGTCCCTTGGACATAAAATGTCAACGAGTATCATTTTGCGTGCCATAGAGTGCCAGTGGCATTTCTGACGTGGTCATCTCTGTTGAAAGTACGTATACAAATGAAAAACTTACGGTGAAACTCATTGTTGCCGTGTCATGGCTTGTACATGCAACTTCTGGGCTCACTTGGTAAGAGATTAACGTTGTGTCTTGATACAGGTTTGCTGCAATAATCATAACAAGTATCATAGTAACAACCATTGCAACACGCCAGATATTAATGTACATATTCTATACGTAATACCTTTATAAATAATAACCATTTGGACACTCAGATCGCAGTAAGAGCAACGTTATCGCTATTTTTTCTATTTACCCGTGAACAAATTACGTCCCTTGGACATAAAATGTCAACGAGTATCATTTTGCGTGCCATAGAGTGCCAGTGGCATTTCTGACGTGGTCATCTCTGTTGAAAGTACGTATACAAATGAAAATCTTACGGTGAAACTCATTTTTGCCGTGTCATGGCTTGTAGATGCAACTTCTGGGCTCACTTGGTAAGAGATTAACGTTGTGTCTTGATACAGGTTTGCTGCAATAATCATAACAAGTATCATAGTAACAACCATTACAACACGCCAGATAATAATGTACATATTCTATACGTAATACCTTTATAAATAATAACCATTTGGACACTCAGATCGCAGAAAGAGCAACGTTATCTCTATTTTTTCTATTTACCCGTAAACGAATTACGTCCATTGGACATAAAATGTCAACGAGTATCATTTTGCGTGCCATAGAGTGCCAGTGGAATTTCTGACGTGGTCATCTCTGTTGAAAGTACGTATACAAATGAAAAACTTACGGTGAAACTCATTGTTGCCGTGTCATCGGCTTGTACATACAACTTCTGGGCTCACTTGGTAAGAGATTAACGTTGTGTCTTGATACAGGTTTGCTGCAATAATCATAACAAGTATCATAGTAACAACCATTACAACACGCCAGATAATAATGTACATATTCTATACGTAATACCTTTATAAATAATAACCATTTGGACACTCAGATCGCAGAAAGAGCAACGTTATCTCTATTTTTTCTATTTACCCCGTAAACGAATTACGTCCCTTGGACATAAAATGTCAACGAGTATCATTTTGCGTGCCATAGAGTGCCAGTGGCATTTCTGACGTGGTCATCTCTGTTGAAAGTACGTATACAAATGAAAAACTTACGGTGAAACTCATTGATGCCGTGTCATGGCTTGTACATGCAACTTCTGGGCTCACTTGGTAAGAGATTAACGTTGTGTCTTGATACAGGTTTGCTGCAATAATCATAACAAGTATCATAGTAACAACCATTACAACACGCCAGATAATAATGTACATATTCTTTACGTAATACCTTTATAAATAATAACCATTTGGACACTCAGATCGCAGAAAGAGCAACGTTATCTCTATTTTTTCTATTTACCCGTAAACGAATTACGTCCTTGGACATAAAATGTCAACGAGTATCATTTTGCGTGCCATAGAGTGCCAGTGGCATTTCTGACGTGGTCATCTATGTTGAAAGTACGTATACAAATGAAAAACTTACGGTGAAAACTCATTGTTGCCGTGTCATGGCTTGTACATGCAACTTCTGGGCTCACTTGGTAAGAGATTAACGTTGTGTCTTGATACAGGTTTGCTGCAATAATCATAACAAGTATCATAGTAACAACCATTACAACACGCCAGATAATAATGTACATATTCTTTACGTAATACCCTTATAAATAATAACCATTTGGACACTCAGATCGCAGAAGAGCAACGTTATCTCTATTTTTTCTATTTACCCGTAAACGAATTATGTCCCTTGGACATAAAATGTCAACGAGTATCATTTTGCGTGCCATAGAGTGCCAGTGGCATTTCTGACGTGGTCATCTCTGTTGAAAGTACGTATACAAATGAAAACTTACGGTGAAACTCATTGTTGGCGTGTCATGGCTTGTACATGCAACTTCTGGCTCACTTGGTAAGAGATTAACGTTGTGTCTTGATACAGGTTTGCTGCAATAATCATAACAAGTATCATAGTAACAACCATTACAACACGCCAGATAATAATGTACATATTATATACGTAATACCTTTATAAATAATAACCATTTGGACTCTCAGATCGCAGAAAGAGCAACGTTATCTCTATTTTTCTATTTACCCCGTAAACGAATTACGTCCCTTGGACATAAAATGTCAACGAGTATCATTTTGCGTGCCATAGAGTGCCAGTGGCATTTCTGACGTGGTCATCTCTGTTGAAAGTACGTATACAATGAAAAACTTACGGTGAAACTCATTGTTGCCGTGTCATGCTTGTACATGCAACTTCTGGGCTCACTTGGTAATAGATTAACGTTGTGTCTTGATACAGGTTTGCTGCAATAATCATAACAAGTATCATAGTAACAACCATTACAACACGCCAGATAATAATGTACATATTCTATACGTAATACCTTTATAAATAATAACCATTTGGACACTCAGATCGCAGAAAGAGCAACGTTATCTCTATTTTTTCTATTTACCCGTAAACGAATTACGTCCCTTGGACATAAAATGTCAACGAGTATCATTTTGCGTGCCATAGAGTGCCAGTGGCATTTATGACGTGGTCATCTCTGTTGAAAGTACGTATACAAATGAAAAACTTACGGTGAAACTCATTGTTGCCGTGTCATGGCTTGTATATGCAACTTCTGGGCTCACTTGGTAAGAGATTAACGTTGTGTCTTGATACAGGTTTGCTGCAATAATCATAACAAGTATCATAGTAACAACCATTACAACACGCCAGATAATAATGTACATATTCTTTACGTAATACCCTTATAAATAATAACCATTTGGACACTCAGATCGCAGAAAGAGCAACGTTATCTCTATTTTTTCTATTTACCCGTAAACGAATTATGTCCCTTGGACATAAATGTCAACGAGTATCATTTTGCGTGCCATAGAGTGCCAGTGGCAATTTCTGACGTGGTCATCTTCTGTTGAAAGTACGTATACAAATGAAAAACTACGGTGAAACTCATTGTTGCCGTGTCATGGCTTGTACATGCAACTTCTGGGCTCACTTGGTAAGAGATTAACGTTGTGTCTTGATACAGGTTTGCTGCAATAATCATAACAAGTATCATAGTAACAACCATTACAACACGCCAGATAATAATGTACATATTATATACGTAATACCTTTATAAATAATAACCATTTGGACTCTCAGATCGCAGAAAGAGCATAGTTATCTCTATTTTTTCTATTTACCCGTAAACGAATTACGTCCCTTGGACATAAAATGTCAACGAGTATCATTTTGCGTGCCATAGAGTGCCAGTGGCATTTCTGACGTGGTCATCTCTGTTGAAAGTACTTATACAAATGAAAAACTTACGGTGAAACTCATTGTTGCTGTGTCATGGCTTGTACATGCAACTTCTGGGCTCACTTGGTAAGAGATTAACGTTGTGTCTTGATACAGGTTTGCTGCAATAATCATAACAAGTATCATAGTAACAACCATTACAACACGCCAGATAATAATGTACATATTCTATACGTAATACCTTTATAAATAATAACCATTTGGACACTCAGATCG
>JAWPHD010017157.1:0-46040 GCA_037043455.1 Cyrtodaria siliqua | reverse complement strand
CCTTAAATGTATTCATTTCCGATAGAACAGAATAGAAGGGACCAGTATGTTTGTTTCAGTAAAATTTCCAGTATTTTCTGATTTTGCATCAGTAAATTTCCCAGTATTCTCGGATATTGTGTCAGTAAATTCCCCAGTATTCTCGGATATTGCATCAGTAAATTCCCCAGTATTCTCAGATATTGCATCAGTAAATTTCCCAGTATTCTCGGATATTGCGTCAGTAAATTTCCCAGTATTCTCGGATATTGTGTCAGTAAATTCCCCAGTATTCTCGGATATTGCATCAGTAAATTCCCCAGTATTCTCGGATATTGCGTCAGTAAATTTCCCAGTATTCTCGGATATTGCTTCAGTAAATTCCCCAGTATTCTCGGATATTGCATCAGTAAATTCCCCAGTATTCTCGGATATTGCGTCAGTAAATACCCCAGTATTCTCGGATATTGCAATTGCATCAGTAAATTTCCCAGTATTCTCAGATATTGCGTCAATAAATTCCCCAGTATTCTCGGATATTGCATCAGTAAATTTCCCAGTATTCTTGGATATTGCGTCAGTAAATTCCCCAGTATTCTCGGATATTGCGTCAGTAAATTCCCCAGTATTCTCGGATATTGCGTCAGTAAATTCCCCGGTATTCTCGGATATTGCATCAGTAAATTTCCCAGTATTCTCGGATATTGCGTCAGTAAATTCCCCAGTATTCTCGGATATTGCGTCAGTAAATTCCCCAGTATTCTCGGATATTGCATCAGTAATTCCCCAGTATTCTTAGATATTGCGTCAGTAAATTCCCCAGTATTCCCCAGTATTCTCGGATATTGCGTCAGTAAATTCCCCAGTATTCTCGGATATTCCATCAGTAAATTTCCCAGTATTCTCGGATATTGCCTCAGTAAATTCCCCAGTATTCTCGGATATTGCGTCAGTAAATTCCCCAGTATTCTCGGATATTGCATCAGTAATTCCCCAGTATTCTTAGATATTGCGTCAGTAAATTCCCCAGTATTCTTAGATATTGCGTCAGTAAATTCCCCACGTCAGTAAATTCCCCAGTATTCTTAGATATTGCGTCAGTAAATTCCCCAGTATTCTTAGATATTGCGTCAGTAAATTCCCCAGTATTCCCCAGTATTTTCGGATATTGCGTCAGTAAATTCCCCAGTATTTTCGGATATTGTGTCAGTAAATTCCCCAGTATTCTTAGATATTGCGTCAGTAAATTCCCCAGTATTCTGGGACATTGCGTCAGTAAATTCCCCAGTATTCTGGGACATTGCGTCAGTAAATTTCCCAGTATTCTGGGACATTGCATCAGTAAATTTCCCAGTATTCTGAGACATTGCGTCAGTAAATTTCCCAGTATTCTGAGACATTGCGTCAGTAAATTTCCCAGTATTCTTAGATATTGCATGCTGCTTATAGCTCTGCTGAGTACTGGTATTCTAGCATTTATCGCATTCTGAGCTAGTCTTCTCGTAAAATTGGTGATAAAACTGAGAATAAAAAGTTTTCGACTGCCAGAGTATCATAACGGTATGCTTTTATGAAGCTCTGTCACAACCTGCTCCTTTCCAGGAACCATTTTTAGATAAAACTATGTGATTGACCAGCCCTGAAAGGGTTATTTGATAAGTTATTCAGATAATATGGGCATTTTTATTTAATGCAAATCATGTGAAAACATCAACTACTTGTAAATTAATATACCGGTAATTGCTTAACTATTGTTTTGTCTTCATTGATTTGCATAAAAAGCGTCTGCAAAAATAATTACAATCAAAATGTTTGAGTTTAGTGTAGCAGTATACCAAATTGGGAAAGTAAACTATTCACCTCAGGGATCACCAATTTTAGGGAGAAAAAGTCATGATTCTGTAGATTTCTTAACGCTATATGTATTGTATTTACCCATTGCTTTTAGCTCAATGATACAGAGCTAAATGATAAAAAGAAACTGAAAGTATTTATTGGGCGGAGTAGTAAGCGAAAAGACCACAAACGAAACTCCAGTCTGCAGGATCAGGACCAGATTAATGGCCGCCAGGTACCCACACAGGTAATGTCAATAAATGAATGAATATGCCTCACTGTTTGTCATTGGTCAGCGGGACAGGAATAACCAATAAAATCAGCTTTTGCAAACATAGTTTTAAAGAGGTCATACTGCTCTGTTTTAACTTTTGACTCAATTATATAACAGTGTTCTCCCCAGGAATTACTCAAGGCATGTCGTTTTTATCGTAGAAAATAGGCTTCAGATTGTATCCTTTTACATGACTGCTATATGTATGTGTAGTTTGTCAGAAAGACACGTGATCTATTAAAGAAATAGGCTAGTGATTCTGTATATTGTGTTTTAAACTTATTTAAGCTAACAAAAATCAAATTAAAATGTGTTAATTAATTTTCAAAATTAAGGCATGTTGCAAAAGCATTTTGTCTGTGAAGGCATGTTAAGTGCCACATGCCTTAACAGCCTGGGGAGAACACTAAATCACATATTTTGGCACAATAACACACAGACCTTCATAATTTATTATTATGGGAATTTTTCCTGTACTTAATGCTTGATATCCACTGATACAACTTCAATCAAAGCTCCCAGTTTTGGGAGCATCGATCAGTTCTGCCTTAATTTTCATTTCTTTGAAGTTATTTACTAAAGTAAGCACTAACAAGCAATATTCCGAGTTAACATTGCATGACATCATCTGTTGAGATGTGGTTTAAAACATATGATTACATTATGAAATGGCATACAAGCGTAGCTGTGTGATGAACTAGTATATTCAATTTCTATATTTATTGCTTGTACATTTCAGTCCGTCTCTCAGCCCCCTACTCCACAGGTCACCAGCAACAGCATATCACCCCCGTCCTTTGACACAAAAGATCTGCTACGGTCGAGCGCGTCCAACCCGAATCTTCATTCACAGGATCGTCAACGTCCGAAAAGCGCCCCCATGACAATATCACCCGAGCATCAACAAAAAATAGAGGAATTGAAATTACGGGAAAGTTTTATGTCTCGTGCTGATGAATGTAAGAATTTCAAACAGTTTTGATTGTCAAAATTCGTGATTTTAGTATGAAATCATCAAAATAATTTGACCAATCAGTGATCAGTAAAGAGAGACACCTTCACATTTGGTTAGGGGATAGGGGCCCTTACTTTGAATATGGTGAATGTTTTTGATGTCAATAAAAATAGAAAATTGAAAATTGGAAAATATGACCATTTCTTAATGTTTACGCCCCATGATCATCCATCCATTTATATTTCTTCCACAAGAAACTTGTTATTTGTTTTTAGCTTTATAAACCAGATTATCTTCTGCAAAAAGTGTTTCATTTGTGGTCTGTAAGCACTTCTTGTTCACGCGATAACAGTAGTAAATGCTTTTGGATTACATGTTCAGGATGAAGGTTTTGGTTCCATAAAATATTGGATGAATTCCAAAATTAGAAAAAAATACTTATGTATTACAGATACAATTAGAAAAAATGTAAGGCCCTCACTAAACTAAGGGCATCATCCAGCATGTGGTTAGGTTACCAAAGGTACATGTAAGTATAAATAATGTGCCAAAAACTAATGGTATAATGCAAAGTTCACAGCATGTTGTGTGTTTTCCCCAGTATTCTCGGATATTGCATCAGTCTTCGTCCGTCGTCCGTCATCCGTCGTCGTTAACTTTTGCTTCAAACGACTTCTCCTCAGAAACTGCGTGGCCAATTTTGACCAAACTTCACGTGGATGATCCTTAGATGAATGCTTTTTAAATTTGTTAAAATTAGGTCAGCGAGACATCCCAGATGAAACCTTAAAAAATCTTCTTCTCAAGAACCGCTGGACAGATTTCAACAGTTTTTCTTTTAAAATGATCGCCAACGTCCAGACTATCAAATTTGTTCGAATGAAGTCCCCGGGGTCAAAAATGGCCATGCCCCGGGGTCCAAAGTTTGTATATTGAGATTTTGCATGTTTTTCATATAGACATGTAGGAAAAAACTTTAAAAAATCTTCTCTGAAACCACAAGGCACAGAGGTCTCATGTATTACATGTAGCATCAGCTTATGGTCCTCTACTAAGTTTTTTCAAATGGTGAACCTGGGGTCAAATTTGTCCCCGTCCCGGGGGTCACAGTTTTACATAGACTTATATAGGAATTGTTTTTTAAAAATCTTCTTCTCGGAAACTGCAAGAGCCAGAGGTTTGATATTTTGCATTTACTATAAGCTTATGGTCCTTTACCAAGTTTGTTCAAATGTTGACACTGGGGTCACATTTGGCCCCGCCCCAAGGGTCACATGTTTTACATAGACATGTATAGGGAAAAACTTAAAAAATCTTCTTCTCTTTAACTGCAAGAGCCAGAGGTTTAATATTTTGCATTTGCTATAAGCTTATGGTCCTCTACCAAGTTTGTTCAAACGGTGACCCTGGTGTCAAACTTGGCCGCGCTCCGGGGGTCACAGTTTTATATAGACATATTTATAGGAAAAAAACAATCTTCTCTGAAACTGCAAGAGCCCGAGGTTTAATATTTTGCATTTACTATTAGATTATGGTCCTCTACCAAGTTAATTCAAATGGTGACCATGGGGTAAAATTTGACCCCACTCCGTGGGTCACAGTTGTACATAGACTTATATAGGAAACACATTAAAGTCTTCTTCTCTGGAACTACAAGAGCCAGAGGTTTAATATTTTGCATTTACTATACTCTTATGGTCCTTTACCAAGTTTGTTCAAATGGTGACCCTGGGTTCACATTTGGCCCTGCCCCAGGGGTCACGTCACGTTTTACATAGACTTGTATAGGGAAAAACTTAAAAAATCTTCTCTAAAACCACAAAGCACACAGCTCTCATATATTGCATGTAGCCCTGGGGTCACATTTGGCTCTGCCCAAGGTGTTACTCTCTAGCACCATCATTTTGTATTTGATCTTTACCAAACTTTGTCAGTGTCTTAAACTGTCTATATCAATGTTGTTATACACAACAGAGCCCACATTTCTTGAACAACCAAACTTGCACAGATTGTATATGACCATAAAATTTCGAAGAAGTTCGATAATGTGCCAGGTGATCGCTTTAGGGCCATCTTGGCCCTGGCCCTCTTGTATTGGTTCAAATTAACTCAGGTGAGCGATATAGGGCCATCATGGCCCTCTTGTTTATAAAATAAGGCAGGTTTGACTTCAACTATTTTTTTTTTTTATAAAATAAGGCATGTTTGGCTTTAATTATTTGTTATTTTGTGTGTTTATTTAAACAGTGCATGAGAACCTGAGAATCCTGCTCCACTCCATGGGCACAGAGAGGGACCGGCTCAAACAGACCGTGGAGATGAACAATGTTACCTCGACGACAAACCTCGTCACGTCACATTCCAGTTCTGCCGCCCTGGCAGCAATGAAACAAACAGTGACCGACGTAAGTCCTCAGCCTTTATGGATGCTGTGCCTTTATTTCATTCTCCGAAAATTTGGGAAGGATTTGTGGTTTCAATATAATCATAATTTGTGTAGGGAAATCATGAATTCTGAAGTCCATTTATGCATTAAAGGGAATGAAATCATACAGCAAAACATTGAGAGTTGTGAAAACGGTGAAAGAATTATCAAAATCAGATGATAAACAAAAAAGATATGATCATTTGAAGGTTCTTTTGAAACGGATATGGAAGCCGCCATTTTGAGAATTTATCAGTATGCTATATAAGGTAATTTAGAACTATGATGTCATAGTTATTAAAATGTTGGCTCCCATATCCATTTTAGAACAACCTTCAAATGGTCATATCTTCTTTGTTTATCAACTGGTTTTAAAATGAAATTTATTTCATCTTTTTTCAAGTTTTTTCAGAGCTCTCAATAATAAAGATAGCTCTATGCCTACATTCCCTTGAAAAGGGACACACGGCAATCTTGATTTTTAAAAAACTCAAGATGTCCTGTTAGTTTTTCTACATAACATGCATTTGTTTATTCATTAATTAATATTAATTGTAAGAATAGAAAGAAGCAAATTGTTTTTGCATATTATTAACTGTTGATTATATGGCACACATAATATATGTAAACCTATGATAGATTAAGACAAACAAAATGAAAATTCAAAATGTTATTTAATTATATGCAAGCAGGTTAAAAGTCCAAGCGATATTGGATTAAATACAAGAAGCTAATTTCAGTGCTTGATAAATACTTATCAAGATTGCCGTGTGTCCGTTTAAAGGGCGGAATTGTTTAACGTGGTTAATTGTAGTGTTGGGAATCGGAAAACCAAAACCGATCGATAATCGATTTTATTATATACCTATCAATAATATATACATAGTACCTTCATTTTCTTACAATGGAATACAACAACCTGTATCACACTATAGGTTATCACTATGCTACTGAAAATAGAATTAGTATCACTATCTTACTAAAAATAGACCAGCGTTTTTTCCAAGGATTCAAGCAAGTTTTACGCCACTATGCGCGAGAAGTCAAGACGACGTTATGTCGTACAAACAAAACAAGTAGGTCAGACCAATGAACACAAACACCTTAAAACTACATACATTTTCCCGCTGCACTTTATCGAAAAATAGTATTCTTTACTGAATGTGTGTGCAATAGCAATGCAAATATTTCTATATTAATGATGTGTAAGGCGTATCTTATAAAAGGATCATTACTAGAGTAACGTTTTCTGGAAGTTTGTATCACCTCTCGTAGGTAAATGCCAGATCAGGATCACACGAGAGGCGGATGATCTGGCATTTACCTACTCGAGGTGATACAAACTTCCAGAAAACGTTACTCTAGTAATAATCCTATTGTACAATCGTTAGATTAATCATGTACAGACACCATATTATATAAATCACAGTATCCTATGTTTTTATGTACAATTTGGCTTTTAGTCATCCTCTGTGGCATGCTAGCTTGCTTAATTCTCTAGTAGATTAAGTAAGAGTGTAGAAGGATAAGTAACATAACTAAACGATGAAAGAAATTGCATGGTAACCATATACGCCATGATGAATTTGGTATGAGCAAGACTACCAGAAAGAAATTATCTGAGTCAAATGAAAATCGATTGTGAAAAATAACTATCGATTGCCGCCGATTTTAGGCCTGTTTGATTAGTTTTCGATTGTTCGAGACAATCAGCACATCACCAGTTGATTTAAATACCCAATGGTAATTGGTTATTGAGGAGATATTGCAGTATAACACTTCCTATCACGACCTCACGACGCCACTTTTGTTATCCATAAAAGCAACATCTTAAACACAAGAAAACATGCGAAACAAAAGTGCAGTATCGAACAAATTTAAATTATTAGAAACATGATGAAGTTGCATATTTTCTTTATTTGAGGTTTAGAGACGGGGTCCCAGGTAACAATAGCAACATGAGTTGTAACAATATGACTTGTTATGATAGCAACATGAGTTGTAACAATATGAGTTGTTATGATAGCAACATATGTTGTAACAATAGCAACATGAGTTGTAACAATATGAGTTGTAATGATAGCAACATGAGTTGTAACAATATGAGTTGTTATGATATCAACATATGTTGTAACAATAGCAACATAAGTTGTAACAACATGAGTTGTAACAATATGAGTTGTTATGATAGCAACATGAGTGGTAACAATATGAGTTGTTATGATAGCAACATATGTTGTAACAATAGCAATATGAGTAGTTATGATAGCAACATGAGTTGTAACAGTGTGAGTTGTTATGATAGCAGCATATGTTGTAACAATAGCAACATGAGTTGTAACAATATGAGTTGTTATGATAGCAACATGAGTTGTAACAATATGAGTTGTTATGATAGCAACATATGTTGTGACAATAGCCACATGAGTTGTAACAATATGAGTTGTTATGACAGCAACATGAGTTGTTACAATATGAGTTGTTATGATAGCAACATATGTTGTAACAATAGCAACATGAGTTGTAACAATATGAGCTGTTATGATAGCAATATGAGTTGTAACAATATGAGTTGTTATGATAGCAACATATGTTGTAACAATAGCAACATGAGTTGTAACAACATGAGTTGTAACATAATGAGTTGTAATGATAGCAACATGAGTTGTAACAATATGAGTTTTTTATGATAGCAACATGAGTTGTAACAATATGAGTTGTTATGATAGCAACATACATTGTAACGATAGCAACATGAGTTGTAACATTGTGAGTTGTTATGATAGCAACATACGTTGTAACGATAGCAACAGTAGTTGTAACAATGTGAGTTGTTATTAGAGCAACATGAGATGTAACAATATGAGTTGTTATGATAGCAACATGAGTTGTAGCAATATGAGTTGTTATGATAGCAACATGAGTTGTAGCAATATGAGTTGTTATGATAGCAACATGAGTTGTAACGATAGCAACTTGAGTTGTAACATTGTGAGTTGTTATGATAGCAACATGAGTTGTAACAATATGAGTTGTTATGATAGCAACATATGTTGTAACAATAGCAACATGAGTTGTAACAATATGAGTTGTTATGATAGCAACATGAGTTGTAACAATATGAGTTTTTTATGATAGCAACATGAGTTGTAACAATATGAGTTGTTATGACATCAACATACATTGTAACGATAGCAACATGAGTTGTAACATTGTGAGTTGTTATGATAGCAACATACGTTGTAACGATAGCAACAGTAGTTGTAACAATGTGAGTTGTTATGAGAGCAACATGAGATGTAACAATATGAGTTGTTATGATAGCAACATGAGTTGTAGCAATATGAGTTGTTATGATAGCAACATGAGTTGTAGCAATATGAGTTGTTATGATAGCAACATGAGTTGTAACGATAGCAACATGAGTTGTAACATTGTTTGTTGTTATGATAGCAACATGAGTTGTAACAATGTGAGTTGTAATGATAGCAACATGAGTTGTAACAATGTGAGTTGTAATGATAGCAACATTAGTTGTAACATTGTGAGTTGTAATGATAGCAACATGAGTTGTAGCAATTTGAGTTGTTATGATAGCAACATGAGTTGTAACGATAGCAACATTAGTTGTAACAATGTGAGGTGTAATGATAGTAACATTAGTTGTAACATTGTGAGTTGTAACGATAGCAACCGTAGTTGTTACAATGTGAGTTGTTAAGATAGCAACATACGTTGTAACAATATGAGTTGTTATGATAGCAACATACGTTGTAACGATAGCAACATGAGATGTAACAATATGAGTTGTTTTGATAGCAACATGAGTTGTAGCAATATGAGTTGTTATGATAGCAACATGAGTTGTAACGATAGCAAAATGAGTTATAATATTGTGAGTTGTTATGATAGCAACATGAGTTGGAGCAGTATGAGTTATTATGTTAGCAACATGAGTTGTAATGATAGCAACATGAGTTGTAACATTGTGAGTTGTTATGATAGAAACATGAGTTGTAACAATAGCAACATGAGTTGTAACATTGTGAGTTGTTATGATAGCAACATAAGTTGTAATGATAGCAACATGAGTTGTAACAAGTTGTTATGATAGCAACATGAGTTATAACATTGTGAGTTGTAACAATAGCAACATGAGTTGTAACAATGTGAGTTGTAATGATAGCAACATGAGTTGTAACATTGTGAGTTGTAATGATAGCAACATGAGTTGTAAGATTGTGAGTTGTAATGATAGCAACATGAGTTTGAGTTGTAATGATAGCATCATGAGTTGATAGCAACATACGTTGTAACAATAGCAACATGAGTTGTAACAATGTGAGGTGTAATGATAGCAACATGAGTTGTAACATTGTGAGTTGTAACAATAGCAACATGAGTTGTAACAATGTGAGTTGTAATGATAGCAACATGAGTTGTAACATTGTGAGTTGTAATGATAGCAACATGAGTTGTAACAATGTGAGTTGTAATGATAGCAACATGAGTTGTAACATTTTGAGTTGAAATGATAGCAATATTAGTTGTAATGATAGCATCATGAGTTGTAACATTTTGAGTTGTAATGATAGCAGCATGAGTTGTAACAATGTGAGTTGTAATGATAGCAACATGAGTTGTAACATTGTGAGTTGTAATGATAGCAATATACGTTGTAACAATAGCAACATGAGTTGTAACATTGTGAGTTGTAATGATAGCAACATGAGTTGTAACATTGTGAGTTGTAATGATAGCAACATGAGTTGTAACAATGTGAGTTGTAATGATAGCAACATGAGTTGTAACATTTTGAGTTGAAATGATAGCAATATGAGTTGTAATGATAGCATCATGAGTTGTAACATTTTGAGTTGTAACGATAGCAACATGAGTTGTACCAATCTGAGTTGTAACGATAGCAACATGAGTTGAACCAATGTGAGTTGTAACGATAGCAACATGAGTTGTACCAATGTGAGTTGTAACGATAGCAACATGAGTTGTAACATCGTGAGTTGTAATGATAGCAACATCAGTTGTAACATTGTGAGTTGTAACGATAGCAACATGAGTTGTAACATTGTGAGTTGTAATGACAGCAACATGAGTTGTAACAGTGTGAGTTGTAATGATAGCAACATGCGTTGTAACAATAGCAAATGTGAGTTGTAATGATAGCATCATGAGTTGTAACATTGTGAGTTGTAATGATAGCAGCATGAGTTGTGACAATGTGAGTTGTAATGATAGCAGCATGAGTTGTAACAATGTGAGTTGTAATGATAGCAACATGAGTTGTAACATTGTGAGTTGTAATGATAGCAACATGAGTTGTAACATTGTGAGTTGTAATGATAGCAACATGAGTTGTAACAATGTGAGTTGTAATGATAGCAACATGAGTTGTAACATTGTGAGTTGTAATGATAGCAACATGAGTTGTAACATTGTGAGTTGTAATGATAGCAACATGAGTTGTAACAATGTGAGTTGTAATGATAGCAACATGAGTTGTAACATTGTGAGTTGTAATGATAGCAACATGAGTTGTAACAATAGCAAATGTGAGTTGTAATGATAGCATCATGAGTTGTAACATTGTGAGTTGTAATGATAGCAGCATGAGTTGTAACAATGTGAGTTGTAATGATAGCAACATGAGTTGTAACATTGTGAGTTGTAATGATAGCAATATACGTTGTTACAATAGCAACATGAGTTGTAACATTGTGAGTTGTAATGATAGAAACATGAGTTGTAACATTGTGAGTTGTAATGATAGCAACATGAGTTGTAACAATGTGAGTTGTAATGATAGCAACATGAGTTGTAACATTGTGAGTTGTAATGATAGCAACGTGAGTTGTAACATTGTGAGTTGTAATGATAGCAACATGAGTTGTAACAATGTGAGTTGTAATGATAGCAACATGAGTTGTAACATTGTGAGTTGTAATGATAGCAACATGAGTTGTAACATTGTGAGTTGTAATGATAGCAACATGAGTTGTAACAATGTGAGTTGTAATGATAGCAACATGAGTTGTAACATTGTGAGTTGTAATGATAGCAACATGAGTTGTAACAATGTGAGTTGTAATGATAGCAACATGAGTTGTAACAATGTGAGTTGTAATGATAGCAACATGAGTTGTAACATTGTGAGTTGTAATGATAGCAACATGAGATAGCATCATGAGTTGTAACAATGTGAGTTGTAATGATAGCATCATGAGTTGTAACAATGTGAGTTGTAATGATAGCATCATGAGTTGTAACAATGTGAGTTGTAATGATAGCATCATGAGTTGTAACAATAGCAACATTAGTGGCATTTATCTTGTTTTCTTAACATTTAGGTGTGTCAGCAGAACAAACTATTGAAGGCGAGGCTGTCCCAGATCCATGCTGAGTCCAGTCTAACCGATCTCCATCTATCCAGTCCCCCTGGCAGCCCTATAGAGAGGAGGGTGTGTATTATAAACTCTCTTATTACCCATGCTTACCTATTAAAATGTATGTTTTCCCAATTAAAATGTTTTATTCCCCATGCCACTGAAATATAGGATTGGCATATAGCATTGCTTTTGTCCATCCTGATGCCCCATGTGGTTACGGGGCAAAGAATAGGGCCACTGCAGATCCTTTTTGAGGGGTAGGCAGAGGGGTAGAATCCCCCCAAATTCATGTTCATTTTATCATTTTTTGTTCATGTTCATTAAAGGTCTTCGTCATGATCCCTGCATTGTTTCAGGTGCTATCTCGCTCGCATCAAAAGAGCAGTGGCAGAAAAACAATAATGTGGCTCCAGCGTAAATGGAGTTTCTACGATAGAATTTGCAGCAACTCTGCAGTTCAGGGTGAGAAGGTTCTAGGCCCATTTTTCATATTTTATCTCGATGTACATGGAAGATGAGCCTGGCATGTTCATGCCTGTTAGGCAACATATAACCTTTTCATGTGTGGGTGCGCCTTAAAACCCCAATTCAATTGTCGGTCCTGACGTCACACTTACTTGTCCATAGTACTTCTGAAAGTTATGGCCTTTTAAAGGGACACATGGCAATCTTGATTTTTAGCTCTACTGGCCGAAGGCCAGCAGAGCTTATGCGATGGCGAGTCGTCCGTCGTCCGTCCGTCGTCCGTCTGTTAACTTTTGCCTTGTGAACACTCTAGAGCCTTCATTATTAATCGAATCTTTACGAAACTTTGCCAGTGTCTTTATATCAATGAAAGCTCGGACAAGTTCGAAAACCAGCCGGATCGCATAAGTTTCACCGGAGTTATGGCCCTTGTTTTGCTGAAAAAGGCCATATTAAGCCTGTGAACACTCTAGCATCTTCGAAAACCAGCCAAATCGGATCAGTAACACCGGAGTTATGGCCCTTTTTTTTCTGAAAATTGCCATTTTCTGCGTTGTGAACGCACTAACACCTTCATTTATTATTTGATCGTTACCAAACTTGCACAGATTGTTAATACCAATGATAGCTTGAACAAGTTCAAAAATCAACACTAAATTGGGTCAGTAACACCAGGGTTATGGCCCTTCTTTTTTCTGAAAAATGCCATTTTCTGTCTTGTGAACACTCTAGCACATTCATTTATTATTTGATCTTTACCAAACTTGCACAGATTGTTAATATCAATGAAAGCTCAAACAAGTTCGAAAACCAGCTAAATCGGATCAGTAACACCAGAGTTATGGCCCTTGTTTTTTCTGAAAAATGCTATTTTTTGCCTTGTGAACACTCTAGGGCCTTCAATATTAATCAGACCTTTACTTAACTTTGCCTGTGTCTTTATATCAATAAAAGCTCAGACAAGTTAAAAAACCGGCAAGATCGAAATAATTTCACCGGAGTTATGGCCCTTGTTTTGCTGAAAAATGCCATATTAAGCCTTGTGAACACTCTAGCTCCTTCGTTTATTATTTGATCTTTACCAAACTTGCGCAGATTGTTAATATCAATGAAAGCTCAGTCAAGTTCGAAAACCAGCTAGATCGGACTATCAACAGCGGGGTTATTGCCCTTGATTTAGTTAAAATTGCTATATTTTACCTCTTTAAGATGATAGGACCTTCATCTTTCGTCCAATCTTTACCAAACTTTACCAGATTGTTTATATAAATGAGAGCTAGGACAAGTTCGAAAACTAGCTGGATCGGACCATTTACAGCGGAGTTATGGCCCTTGATTTAGTTAAAATGCTATGTTTTGCCTCGTTAAGACGATGGGGCCTTTATCTTTCATTCGATCTTTACCAAACTTTACCAGATTGTTTTTATATAAATGAAAGCTCGGACATTTTGAAGATCAGCCAGATCTGACCAGTAACAGTGGAGTTATGGCCCTTGATATAGTAAAAAATGCTATATTTTGTCTCGTTAATTTGATAGGGCCTTCATCATTCATCTGATCTTAACAAAACTTTACCTGATTGTTTATATCAATGACAGCTCAGACAATTTCGAAAAACAGTCAGATCGGACCAGTAACAGATGAGTTATGGCCCTTGATTTAGTTAAAAATGCTATATTTTGCCTCGTTAAGACGATAGGGCCTTCATTTTTCATGCAACCATTATGAAGCTTTACTAGATTGTTAATATCATTGACAGCTCGGTCAGGTTCAAAAACCAGCCAGATCGGACCAGTAACAGTGGAGTTATGGCCCTTGCTTTAGTTAAAAATCCTATATTTTGCCTAGTTAAGACCTTCATCTTTCATCCGATCTTTAAGAAACTACCAGATTTTAATATCAATGAAAGCTTGGACAAGTTCGAAAAACATCCAGATTGGACCATTTACACCGGAGTCATGGCCCTTGATTTTCTGATATATGCTATATCTTGGCCTCATTAAGACGAAAGGGCCTTCATTTGGCCGGATTTCATTGAAACTTTTCAGGAATGATCATTACCAAGCCTAGTTGTATATAGTCACCGTGTTCCAGTTGAATGATTTTGGCGGAGTTGTAGCCCTTTAAAGGTTTTAATACACAAACTTTGTTCCGACTAGTTCTCTTGAACCCCTGGCAGGATTAAAGAAACTTATTAGGGATGATCAATTCTATGTCTAGTTGTGCAAATCATCGCCGTGTTCCGGTTGAATGATTTTTGGCGGAGTTATGGCCCTTTAAAGGTTTTAATACACAAACTTTGTTCTGATCTACTGCTCCTGAACGCCTCGTCAGATTTCAATGAAACTTTGCAGGGATGATCAGCACCAAGCCTAGTTGTGCATGTCATCGTCACGTTCCGGTTTACAGATATTTGGCAGAGTTATGGCCCTTTAAAGGATTTTGATACCACAATTTTTTGCTGGGCTAGTTCTCCTGAACCCCTGGCTGGATACAGACGAAACTTGACAAGGATGATCAGTATCAAGCCTAGTTGTGCATATGATCACCATATTTTGGTTGAATGATTTTTGGCAGTTGTGACCCTTTAAATGTTTTAAAACACAAACTTTCAGCGAATCTTGGCGAGGATGATCAGTACTAAGCCTAGAAGTAGCTATCATTGCCATGTTCTGGTTGAATGATTTTTGAAAGACTTTAATAATGGCCCCTTATATATAAACTTTATCTTGAGCCAGTAGAGCGTCCACAGGCCCTCTTGGGCCTCTTGTTTAAAAACTAGCGGCGTCCCGTTAGTTTTACTACATACATTGCATTTGTTCAATCATTAATGTTAATTATAAGAATTGTATTAAGCCATTTGTTTTTGCCTATTATTATTAATTTTTAATATTATTGCACCAATACTATATTAAAACTTATAGTATAATAAGATGAAATAGTGAATACTTAAACTTTGATTTATTTAAATCTTACCAGGGTAAAAGTAAAAATGATACTGTATATATAAATCGTGACACCCATTTCAAACACTTCAAGATTGCCGTGTGTCCCTTTAATGATTTAATATTTCCGCTTATGACTTACAGCGAGTGCATTCATGTCGACAGACACATTTCTAGTTTTATATTTCCCTATAAAGCAAAAATCTGCTTTTATAAAAAAGAAACACGAAAAATCCACTCGTCCGCTCACCATGACAAGTGCTCATCGATGCAGGATGAGTAGAAATTCAGATAAGTTCTTTAACAATAGATCAATTTCACCATTCAAATATTACATAGGACGAGTAACTCAGAAACACATTTTCCTGCCCTGACATTGGGGCATATTAAATCTGTAGTTGTGTTTCACAATTGTTTTAATTAATGTCTACACTATTAAATGTTGTGTCTGTTGGATTGAAAATCAAGTATTATGCTTAGGGCTGAAGACTATAGCAAGAAAAGAAATGTCTTGAGACTATTAGACTAAAGTTTTTTAGTAGCTCGCCTGAGCCAAAGTAAAAATAAGTTCTAAAAAACTTGGAAAATTGTCTAAGCATTACGTGGTCCAAGTATTAACTTTCATAATACCCCATCCAACCCCTTCTCCCAGAAGCGAAAACGGGATTAGCTGGGGTATGAATTAAAACCTTAATTTCAGCTTGTAAAGTTCGCATAGTGTAAAGTTAAGACATTTAATAGGTAATTGTAAATAGGTTATCACATGTTTTCAGTAAAACATATTTTTAAAAGTGTTTTATTGTCGAAATATCCATTATAAAATCCTGCTAAAATAAACTTTCACATCGCTTATTGGAATAAGGCGGGAACATGTAATGAATGATCAAAATGGAATAATAAACAGAGAAGATATGACCATTTGAAAGCAAAGAAAATTAATGCAAATGAATGCAAATCCTTTACTGGCCCATATGCTGCAGTATAACACATTTTTGCTGTGATTTTCCCCTATAAACCAGTTAAATAACATATTTATAAATATTCCATATATGGTGTTTTAGAACTGTCATGTCAGTTCTCAAAATGGCGACTTCCATATTGTTGCAAAAGCACCTTCAAATTATCTCCTTTGTTTTTAGCTCGACTATTCGAAGAATAAGAGAGCTTATGTAATCACCCCGGGGTTGGCGTCGGCGTTGGTGTCGGCGTCCCACATCAAGGTTTGTGTGTAAGCTGTGTTTACAAGTCTATATCTCTTACATTTCTTATCCTACCACAACCCAATTTGTTCATGGGCTTCCTTGTAGCATTATCTTAAGGGCTGCATAAGCAATTTTGGTTCCTGTAACCCATGGGCTCCCATGGAACCCAAATTATGATAGCCCATAAAATGTGCCCCATTTCACATCAAATTTTGCGTTTAAGCTGTGTTTACAAGTCTATATCTCTTACAATTCTTACCCTAGCACAACCAAATTTGGCCATTAGCTTCCTTATAGCATTATCGTAAGGGCTGCTTAAGTAATTTTGGTTCCTGTAACCCCTGGGCTCCCATGGAACCCAAATTCTGATAGCCCTTAAAATATGTCTGTTTCACATCAAATTTTGCGTGTAAGCTGTGTTTACAGGTCTATATCTCTTACATTTTTTGTCCTAGCTGAACTAATGAACTAAATTTTGAAATTGGTTTCCTTATAGTATGTTGTAAAGGGTTGGATAAGTAATTTTGTCTTCTGCAAATTCTGGGCTCCCATGGAACCCAAATTGTGATGGCCCAAAAAATGTGCAATAAAGGCAGATCTGGGTTTGCATGTAAGCATGTATATATCTATAATTTTGGTTTGGGATTTGTTATATCATTATGCATATTATTACTTCAACCATATTGGGGCATGGGCTCTCTCCTCTCCCCCCCTCCCCCCCTCTACCCCCCCCCCCCCCCCCCCCCCCCCCCCCCCCCATCCACACCTATTTTATTTTTTTTATTTTTTTTACATATTTCTGAGTTGCTTTTGTCAATTCTTACACATATGTTGCAACCCTCCGCGCCCCAACCCCCCTCCGCCCCCGCCTCTCACCCCATCACCCCACCCACCATGCCCCACACTTGAATTTTTTTATATATTTTTTTGACCCCCCCCCCCACTTGATTATTTTTTTTTTTACATATTTCTTTGTTGTTTTAGTCAATTTTTACAATGTTGCCCTCCCCACCCACGCCTCTACCCCATCCCAACTCAAACTCGCTTTTTTTTTTTTTCTATATATTTTTGTGTTGTTTTGGTGAATTATTACATAGCTTCTTACACATATATGTTGCCCTCACCCCCCCCCCCCCCCCCCCCCCCTCTCCCACCCCCAATCCGCACCCCACTCAATTTTTTTTTTTTTTTTTTTTTTACATATTTCTGTGTAGTTTTGGTCAATTCTTACACATAGTTATGTTGTACTCCCAACCCCACCCCACCCCACATTGTTGTAGCCTTGTTTTCTGATGGTATATACTAGCTATAAATTTATTATTCTCCGAATAGTCGAGCTGCGCTGTTCTCCGACAGCTCTTGTTATATCATCCGATTTTGATAATTCTTTCACCCGTGAACTCACGCGAAACCCACACTTTAGTCGATTCGCCGAGTTTGGTCGTAAATACCCATAATCCTTTGCCATGTATGTACCTTTTAACAAGGCGGCACTAACAACGGGTTTATGACTCGAAATTCTTTACAGTTTTTTTCTGACTAAAGAACCCATCAATGTATTAATAATAAACAGCAGAATAGTAAAAAATTGTTACAAATAACGATTATTTAAAAATATAATTATAATTTTCAGTATAATAATTACAGATTGAATTTTATGTTCATTCGCCGTGAAGACGGTAATAGGAACCGCCATATAACTGTCGTGACCCTGTATGCATAATCCGGGCATTATAAATTTTACCACATCCGCTTTTTCAAAACAAAAGTAAAATTGACTTCAGCTTCGATTTTTTCTAAAGTTGTTGAATAATTATGCATTAAAATGACCGCAATTAGAAAAAGTTGCACCTTTTACCTGTGCAGTTTCGACTCGGCGAACTCCGAGTTTGGCTACGCGAAGTATCGTGGCGTAATTATGCCGAGAGCTTTTCCCGTAGCTGATTCTCACGCCGAGTAGTTTTATTGTCCAAACTCCGCGTAAGTTCGCGATTTGTACATTCCTCACTCGGCATGAAAGAGAAAAGTGTGGGTTTCGCGTGAGCTGTACTGTACATTCCCTTTAATACACATATTACTGTATTTGCATTATTATTTTTGTTTAAATGATTTATGTTTTGCTTACTTGAAGAGTTTCCCTGGTAGGACAGTAAGTATTTGTATGTCAACTAGCGACTTTCCTGCATTTATACCTGTATCTCATTCTATATTGTCTTTAAAAATACATTCCAGCCTCACTTTCAGTCCTAAAAATACATTCCAGCCCCACTTTCAATCTTAAAATTGAAATTCCAGCCTCACTTTCAATCTTAAAAATTCATTCCAGTCTCACTTTCAGTCTTAAAGATACATTCCAGCCTCACTTTCAATCTTAAAAATACATTACAGCCTCACTTTCAATCATAAAAATACATTCCAGCCTCACTTTCAATCATAAAAATACATTCCAGCCTCACTTTCAATCACAAAAATACATTCCAACCTCACTTTCAATCTTAAAAATACATTCCAGCCTCACTTTTAACCTTAAAAAAAACATTCCAGTCTCACTTTCAGTCTTAGAAATACATTCCAGCCTCACTTTAAATCTTAAAAATACATTACATCATTTTCAGTCTTAAAAATACATTACAGCCTCATTTTCAATCTTAAAAATTCATTCCATCCTCACTTTCAATCTTAAAAAATACATTCCAGCCTCACTTTCAATCATAAAAATACATTACAGCCTCACTTTCAATCATAAAAATACATTCCAACATCACTTTCAATCTTAATAATACATTCCAACCTCACTTTCAATCTTAAAAATACATTCCAGTGTCACTTTCAATTATAAATATACTTTCCAGCCTCACTTTCAATCTTAGAAATACATTACAGCATCACTTTCAATCATAAAAGTAAATTCCAGCCTCACTTTCAATCTTAAAAAATACATTCCAGCCTCACTTTCAATCTTAAAAATATATTCCAGCCTCACTTTCAATCTTAAAAATACATTCCAGCCTCACTTTCAATCTTAAAAATACATTACAGCCTCACTTTTAATCTTAATAATACATGCCAGCCTCAATAAATCTCATAATGTGAAATGCCACTCAACGACTCGTATATTTATACCTGCAACACTTGATGGTAGATGCATGTACCATTTGTCATGTTTATGCATTTATTTATTTTTCCTTTAGAAGTAAAATATCCTTAGCAGTCTTCTGAAAAGAAAAGTATTATCTGCTGGTTTTTAAATATATCTATAATCTTCCTTCACTAATCTTTAAAAAAGAAATCCAGAAAGAGAACTGATAAATTTACATAATGTGTTGATTGTGATACACCATTTACCCTTGAAACTTTATACCGGTGCATAGATACATATTATTATAACTCACTGTAAACACTCCATGTAAAATCCCCATACCCTGCCATCCCCAACCCTCGAAATGATAATATCCACTGGCACCCTCAAGAGGATGTGATATTTACATATTGACATCCTCCATACATTCGTATCTACACTAGAGGACAGCTACCCACCTTGACCTTCATCGGCAGTCAATTCTATTACCAAATTGTGTGAATGCTGGTCATGTTATACCCAATTCAGGCGCATAGCTACCTGTATGCAAAGTATGCAGTTGCTTACAAATTGTCCCAGATATTGAAAAAAAGTGTCTAAAAATGCAATAAAAACAAGAGCTAATGGGGGTCAGGTAACTTCTTCATTTAGCTCACTTTTTAAAAAAAAAGTCTAGGAAAAATAATTGTACCGCAGACGATCTAGGGAAAAAGAATTCCAGGGGAGCATGCCCGGCCCCAAACTAGACTCTGCATACACATTCTAAAGTCCCTAGCTACCGCCTGTAAGGCTATATAGGAATCACGTTGTCCGTAACATCCCATCGCGTCGCGTAACATGTTTATCGCATCGCGTAGCGTCCCGGCACGTTGCGTCCCATAACACGGTGTTATTACTTGCATTCCTCAAACAGTTTTGAATGGGTTGTTCCCGAACTTCATATAAACATAACATCTGATGACCTTATGTCCCTCTACATCACCCGTGGTGCCAATTGACTAGTTTTGGTATACAATTTGAATAATATTTGCAAGTCATACTCCATAATTTCTCAAATAGTTCAAAACATAATAAGTGTGGCATTTTTTTCAAATTAAAAACAAACAGTCTGTTATAAAACAGCAAACATTAAAGGGTATAATTCTGGTTTATGTCAACAGTTAAAAAAAAAAGCAGTTTTTCATAAATGATTTCACGAAAGTTAAATCTGTATTCAGTGAATCAGTGTTGAAGCTGTACCTGAAGCAACATAGATAATTGCTCCAAGAGAAATAGAGTGAAATGAGAACACATCAAGGGGATGAGACAGATACACACAAAGCAGACATATCCGATTATTGTGTAACCTGCGAAGCATGGCAGACACTTAGGGATCACTTTGTCCGTCATCATCCGTCATTGCCGTCACACTTTAACCGAACCTTGGCCATAACTTGAAAAGCATTTGACCTATGTTCATGAAACTTCACACACATCTTCATCTAAACCCAAGGAATGTTGTTACACATGACCAAAAACTCTGACTTTCATTTTGGCAGAATTATGACCTTTTTCATAAAACGTTAACCTGCAACCTAACCAAGCTGAAATAAGCAGACGGCATGCAACACAAGTGTTCTTTTAGTTTTCTAGTTCTTTTTTGGGGTTGATTATGTTTGGATGAAATATGTGTGAATTCTTTAGGGAAGCTTATTTTGTAATTATTTATTATTCTGTGTATTTGCAGATGCCAGTCCTTACCCAGTCTTTCTCTGCGGAGAGTTGCTCCATGTCGGAATATTACGATGCAGTGGAAGAAAAGAATCTAGAATCTCTTAGCGATTCTTCATCAGAGGTAATTATGAGAGAACTGTTATTGGATGGCACATCAACAGATTATTTAGGTTGTTATGGGGCCCCACTTTCACAAAGTGAAGTGAGGGCTATATAGGAATGAAGTTGTTTTGTAACACATTTTTGTCACGTCTCGTCCCGTAACACATTTTTGTCATGTCATGTCGCATAACAATTTTTTATTACATGCAAACCGTTGTGAATGGGTTGTTCCCAGACTTCATATACACATAACAACTGATGACCTTATATCTCTCTACATCACCCAGCGCGGGTTTTCATCACCTTTAGTGATAGTTCTAGTTCATCACCTTTAGTGATAGTTCATCACCTTTAGTGATAGTTCATCACCTTTAGTGATAGTTCATCACCTTTAGTGATAGTTCATCACCTTTAGTGATAGTTCTAGTTTCAAACAACAGATTGAATGAGGGATTGAGAGAGGGAGAGGGAGGGAGAGATGGAATTGGAGAAAAAGTTTACTTTGATGTTTACCTCATTTAATAAACCTTGAAAGTTTAATAGCAAAATATTCCTTAGATTGGGAGATAATTATTTAAGATATTTTGAATGTTAATCAGCTCTGCCAAGGATAGTTGAAAAGACGTCCAAATAAGAATTTATTAATTGGTTCAATTAGAGTTGTTGCCCTTTCATAGTACATCTTGAGTTAACCATTTTTGCTGTTAGAGATCATGAAGTGGGACTACACCACTAGACGGTGATTTCTAGATGTACTATCGACGTTCATTTGGTTTAAACAATATTTATTATATAATGTTCACATAATTATATTATATACACATTATAATAGTAAGGATCTGAAAACAAGCTTATCAAAGCTTATATAAATTCATCTCCAGAGAAGTCACATTTTGATATGGCTAAGTAACTTAAATATTTTAATCATGAAAAGTAAGAAAATAAAGCAGAATAAATAATCAAGGATAAGGAATCAGAATGGTAGCTGAGTACGTATAGCTGAGCACAAAAATAAGAACGTTAAAGAGCTACATATTCTGCTATTTTAAGAAAGTTGTTACAAGGAAAATGAGGAGAAAATAAATGGAGGTTCATTTGACTTGTGTATTTGTTATTGCCACCTGTCATAAGATGGATTTATACTAATAATAGACCATTTGTTGGATTTTTAGCCGCACTGCGTAGCAAATTCAGGCTTACAGTTTGGCGATTTCCGTCTGTCGATCCGTCCATCTGTCTGTGATTCGACGTTTTTGTTAAATATTTTGCTTAATGTTTTTGTTTTTTTTCCTCATTCCTCAAAAACAAATTGTCGGAAAGCTTTGAAACTTGACACACATGTTCATTATCATTACACTATGCTATATGACAAGAACCATAACTCTCATATATTTTACCTGAATTATCCCCCCTTTTTACTTATATGTTTTAGTTAAAATGTTGGATGTGCAGTCCAGCATTAGCAACACTGTTGGTGCTTCGCTTGTTTACTGGGGTTGACACTATAATCAAAGAAAATCACAGCAAATTGATTAAAAGTAAATATACAAATGTAAAATGTAAACATTGTATGCTTATTTTTCATTTGCAATGATTTTCTTTGCTTTAAAAGACATTTTGTCAATATGCCTTATATGGTAAAAAGATGCGATGATCTCACCGTTCCAAGATGGCTGCCTCTCTTTATGTTTCTTTGCCAATGTTCAATAGGTCAAATCTCATTTATTTTTCATGGCATTTGGATAATTCTTCCAGCTTTCTTCAAGTTTTTCAGAGTCCTTTTAAATAAATACATGTATGTTTTAAAATAGTGCAACAACCCCTTTAAACATAATTTTCTGTAAAACAGGTTTTTGTGTGCATGCTCTGAACTCTTATCAAGCTGTGTAATATGTTAGCATGTAATATTTAGGATGGCCACTTCAGCAATGGAGCAAGTAAGAAAAAGTTATTTTGGAGATGGAAAAATCAATTTCTCTAAAAGACAGTTCCAAATATCATTAAAACTTGGCTACTTATTTGATTCTTGGTTGGTGTTCTTTCAGTTTTCACTGCCATATTGTTCCTTTTGTGTTTTTTCTCATTAAACAAAATCAAGATGGCTGTCATGGTAATGTGAATATTCCATAGAGTTATATTTGGGAAAAGTAAAAATAATCTACTTCTGGGAAACCACCTTTTGGATTTCCTTGAAACTTGGATAAAATGTTTGTTGGTAAAGCTTTTTCAGATTTGTGTTTTTCTCTCTTTCCACTCCATCCACCATTGAATTGTTTGCTGTTTGTTTCAGCATTCTGATGAAGCCTCCACTGACATGAGTGACAACGACACTGAGATGAGTATAGCTCACAGCGGTATGTACATGCACATTCAAATCTGTTCTTATTTAAATCTATTTTCATTTAAATCTGTTCTCGGGGCCTGGCATAGTTCAGTGTCCTTAGCCTCGTCCCTTCGGACGTATACGTACAGCAAGCGGTCCTGTATATTGGCAGGCATGCCAAAAAATGTTAACGCAAAATCATGAGATTTTTAAGATTTAAGATTTAAAGCGCGCAAAGAACATTTTTTAAATAGAAATTTGGAGCATGCAACTTCATTTTTGCAATTATTTTTTTTAAAGCGCAATTTTAATTAATACAAGTTGATGCATTGTTTGATATTATAGGAAATAATAAATTGGCATAGTATATTCAGTCAGTGCATGACACGGATGACCCTTATTGGTTCTACACTTGTAAATACTCCTCTGACCAGCAAGCGTAACAGGACCAATTCGGTAAAATAGCAGATAAACTGTGAAAATATAGCTGTTAAATCATGAACATTTTGTTTTGATGCCAAATCCGGAGATTGTACATTTAAATCCGGAGATCCGGAGAGCGACTGAAACATACGGAGAACCCGGATTTTATCCGGAGATTTTGCAGGCCTGTATAGGAGTATATCCTCTACGCTTGTTAAAGAAGAATAGAAATAGATTCAAAAGTAAGAGTTGGGCAGGTTCTCGGATTCCTGTGTATCCTTCCTTTCTCTCTGGGGCTGCTCTAAATTACATATAATGAGCTTAACATTCAGTGAAATTAAATCTGTTCTCAAAGTTGATGCAACAGAGTGGTTTATTTGTTCAAAGTTAACACAACAGAGTTGAATCTTTTCTCAAAGTTAACAGAAGAGTGTTGTTTATTTTCTCAGTTGAAACACCAGAGTTATTTTCTCAAAGTTGACACACCAGAGTTAAATATATTTTCATAAAGTTGACACAACATAGTTGAATATTTTCTCAAAGTTGAATATTTTCTACTACTTACACGTAAAGGGAGTAGTACATAAGGCTTTGGGGCCAAGAAAAAAAGACAAATTTAAAACATGAAATAGTTCATAGATATAGATGGAACATTAACAGTTTCCTATAATATTGCGCATTAATTAAACATTATAATTAACATAAGTCTTAAAAGTTCATAGAGAAATAGCTGTCAAGCAGAGCAAATTGGCGATATCTACACATGACGCTCGCTTTTCAATACATTGCGGGTCACCATAGGAGATACATTCTTCAGGTCGTTTATTTTATATGTTCAGCTTAATTTATTTTGGTGTATTTTTTTTTTTTATCAATTGTATATATAATGTATCTGAACAATTCTAAAAAAAACACCAGTCCTGATGTACTTCCTTAAATTTCCTTTTTTTTATGCTCCCAAAATTTTCGGCGGAGCCTATAGTTGCCACTTCATCCATACGTCCGTCTGTCCCAGTTTTGTCTGGAGCATAACTTCAAAACTACTTATGGAACTGGAGTGAAACTTCACACAATGATGGAGGGCAATGAGAGGACATGCACAGTACAAGAACCAAAACTCTATCTTCCTTCAAATTAGAGTTATTGCCCTTTGTAGTTTTATGAAACTTCACACAATGATGGAGGTCAGTGAGAGGAAATGCAGAAAAACATGACTCCTTCTTTATACAAATTAGAATTATTTCCCTTTGTAATTTTATACTTATTTGTCCGGAGCATGACTCAAAAACTGACGAATGTATGGAAGACGGATGCGGCCATTTCAACTGCGACTTTGCGACTTTTCGCACTGTTAATACAAGGCGAAAAGTCGCCATCACGAAAAGTCGAAGGCGAAAAGTCGCCAACACTATCGGATTGGCGACTTTGCGATTCGAAATTTCGTCCAAAATGGCGTGTTTGCGACTTTTCGCCTTAGACTTTTCGGGTTTGCGACTTTTCGCCTTCGTGATGGCGCCTTGTATTAACAGGGCGAAAAGTCGCGAAGTCGCGAAGTCGCGAAGTCGAAATGTCCGCATCCGTCTTCCATACGAATGGGACTAAGTTGAGTCACACTTCGGGAAGCATCCATTGGTTTTACCGATAATTTCCTTGCAAGCATCTACTAGTAATTGCTAGAGGCACTTCACTGTATTGTCATTCAGGAGTTTATTGTTTATGACTGGGTGCAATCAATTTGGTCCAAGCTCAGTATTTATATTTTTTTTTGTTTTAATTAGTTTTTGGTATGCATTAATTTTATTTTGAATGCATTTTTGATGAAAAAATATGCACAAGTATGCAGATATGTGTCTTATCTGGAGCACTGTGTTTATACGTGTTCCAGTCAATCATTTATTTGTGTGCTAAATTAAAGGGAGGTAATATGAAAACCCCAAATATATCTGATATTAAATTGATTGATTGAAGTAATTTCTATAATCAAATAACTCCATTGATTTTCTTTTGTTTCTTGGTTATCTATTTTAAATATCCTGTACAAGTGCATGTTGGGTCTTTTAAATGTAAACATTATACCCTTTGCCAAATTATTTTATATTTATTTAAATAAGGTTATCACTATCTGCGAAGCATTGTGGTGTAGTGGTTATAGTGTCTGCCTTGCATTCGGGAGGTCGTGGGTTCGAGTCCCCTGACCGCGTCATACCAAAGACTTTAAAAATGGAGTAGTTACTTGTAACCCATGCCTGACAAGCAAATAATGGGTAGTACTACGTCTGGTCAAAAACCGTCTGGTCAACCCGGTGTCAGAATAATGTGTCTGGGTGGGGTATCACGTACTACGGCGTGGTATTCCAGTGTGGCAGCACTATATCTGCTTCAAGTAGACTGTAGATAGATACATAGCACTACACACAATCACTCACGCAATAGTCCAGACATAATGCCGAGCCAACGGGGGATTCTTCCCGGGGGCTCATATGGTAGAGGGACTTTAAACCTTAGAAATCATCATTGCATTGTGCCGAAGCACACCGAAGCATTGTGGTGTAGTGGTTAGAGTGTCTGCCTTGCATTTGGGAGGTCGTGGGTTCGAGTCCCCTGACCGCGACATACCAAAGACTTTAAAAATGGAGTAGTTACTTGTAACCCTTGCCTGACAAGCAAATAATGGGTAGTACTACGTCTGGTCAAAACCGTCTGGTCAACCCGGTGTCAGAATAATGTGTCTGGGTGGGGTATCACGTACTACGGCGTGGTATTCCAGTGTGGCAGCACTATATCTGCTTCAAGTAGACTGTAGATAGATACATAGCACTAGACACAATCACTCACGCAATAGTCCAGACATAATGCCGAGCCAACGGGGGATTCTTCCCGGGGGCTCATATGGTAGAGGAACTGTAAACCTTAGAAATCATCATCATGCATTGTGCGAATAGAATTGGTATCTTATAGGTACCATGGCTTTTTGGCCCAAATAACCGATTTGTTGGTAACATAGAAATTCTCATACTACAGAACGAACATTTAATGGTAGAAGATTTTTTTGTGTTGTGGGGGTTTATGTCATTTTTCAGCACATATTAGGCTACAAACACATATATTGTTTAATTTCTTACTATCTGGCAAGAGGGTGATATACTGCGGGAAAAATGTTCAGCAAGTTTGTTGCACCCTAGAAATAATACATTTTTGGTTATAAAATCAAGAAACTACTGCCATAGACACAGTATTAAACACACATCAATAACAGTTGAACATCTTAAAGGGAATGTAGCGACAGAGCCAAACCATCTGTATTATTGAGAGTTCTGAAATACTTGAATAAGGGTGAAAGAATTATCAAAATCGGATGATAAACAAAGAAGATATGATCATTTGAAGTTTCTGTTGAAACGGATATGGAAGCGGCCATTTTGAGAGCTATGACATCACGGTTCTAAATGACCATATATGGAATATTTATAAATATGAAAATTTACTGATTTATAGGGAAATAATGACACCAACTGTATGAAAGATATGTAATACTTAATGGCAGTAATGATTCATATCACCAGTAAAAAAAATCATTCATTTGCAGTGATTTTCTTCGTTTTAAATGATATTTATCAATATTCCATATATGGTAATATAGAACTATGACGTCCTAGTTCTAAAAACGGCAGCTCCCATATTCGGTATAGAACAACTTTTAAATGGTCATATCTTTTTTGTTTATCATCCGATTTTGATAATTCTTTCACCCTTTCCCAAGTTTTTCAGAACTCTCAATAACAGAGCTTGTTTGGCTGTGTCGCTACGTTCCCTTTAATGACGTAATGAATAATTGAACATAGGGGTCAAGCCCGTAAAGTCGCAAAATGTCAGTATATCTTGTATACAGTATTATTTATCTAAAAAACTTACTAAACTTTTTTCCCTTAGTATATTACAGGGTGATAGTAAATCGCAGGGTGATATAAAGAATATTATGTCAGTGCCTTTTACTATCAAGTTTATTAGGCGAGGCTTAGAAAACGAAGAATGGCGAGGCGTGTTTTAAGTCCCCTTTGATGATTTTGACCAAACTTCACAATGTTGATGCTGAGTCCTTTGAAATTTAAGTTCATTAAAAAATAGGTCAACACAATATCCAGGATGGCCACCGTTCCCGTAAAATGCTTATATCTTTTAAATGGATTGAATGATTTTGAACAAACATGTATGATGGATGATGGTGAGGCTTTCAAGTTTGTAAAGGTTTGGTCAAAGTGACATCCAACATGGCTGCAATTAAAGATGGCGACCTTTACTGTAAACTGCTTATATCTTTTAAACCAGTTGGGTGATTTTGACCGAACTTAACATCGGTGATGCTGAAGTCTAAAGCTTTCAAGTTTATAAATATCAAGTCAATTCGACATCCAAGATGCCCACCATTAAAGATGGCCATTGCTATCATAAAATGCTTACATCTTTTAAACTGCTTTGATGATTTTGACCAAAATCACATAAGTCCCAAATGGCCACCATAACTGTAAAATGCTTCAATCTTTTAAATTGCTTGGATGATTTAGCTCAAACTTCCTATGGATGATGCTGACATCTATGGCTTTCAAGTTTTTAGCTCTCTTGATCAGAGATCAGCAGAGCTTATGCCGTGGTGTGGCGTCCGTCGTCCGTCCGTCCCAGTTTTGTCTGGAGCATAACTTCAAAACTACTTATGGGACTGGAGTGAAACTTCACACAATGATGATGAAAAACTGACGAATGTATGGAAGACGGATGCGGCCATTTCGACTGCGACTTTGCGACTTTTCGCCCTGTTAATACAAGGCGAAAAGTCGCCATCACGAAAATTTGAAGGCGAAAAGTCGCCAACACTATCGGATTGGCGACTTTGCGATTCGAAATTTCGTCCAAAACGGTGGGTTTGCAACTTTTCGCCTTAGACTTTTCGGGTTGGCGACTTTTCGCCTTCGACTTTTCGTGTTGGCGACTTTTCGCCTTGTATTAACAGGGCGAAAAGTCGCGAAGTCGCGAAGTCGAAATGGCCGCATCCATCTTCCATACGAATGGGACTAAGTTGAGTCACACCTCGGGAAGCATCCATTGGATTTACCGATAATTTCCTTGCAAGCATCTACTAGTAATTGCTAGAGGCACTTCACTGTATTGTCATTCAGGAGTTTATTGTTTATGACTGGGTGCAATCAATTTGGTCCAAGCTCAGTATTTATAAAAAAAAATTGTTTTAATTAGTTTTTGGTATGCATTTTTGATGAAAAAATATGCACAAGTATGCAGATATGTGTCTTATCTGGAGCACTGTGTTTATACATGTTCCAGTCAATCATTTATATGTGTGCTAAATTAAAGGGAGGTAATATGAAAACCCCAAATATATCTGATATTAAATTGATTGATTGAAGTAATTTCTATAATCAAATAACTCCATTGATTTTCTTTTGTTTCTTGGTTATCTATTTTAAATATCCTGTACAAGTGCATGTTGGGTCTTTTAAATGTAAACATTGAACCCTTTGCCAAATTATTTTATATTTATTTAAATAAGGTTATCACTATCTGCAATGTGCGAATAGAATTGGTATCTTATAGGTACCATGGCTTTTTGGCCCAACAAACCGATTTGTTGGTAACATAGAAATTCTCATACTACAGAACGAACATTTAATGGTAGAAGATTTTTTGTGTTGTGGGGGTTTATGTCATTTTTCAGCACATATTAGGCTACAAACACATATATTGTTTAATTTCTTACTATCTGGCAAGAGGGTGATATACTGCGGGAAAAATGTTCAGGAAGTTTGTTGCACCCTAGAAATAATACATTTTTGGTTATAAAATCAAGAAACTACTGCCATAGACACAGTATTAAACACACATCAATAACAGTTGAACATCTTAAAGGGAATGTAGCGACAGAGCCAAACCATCTGTATTATTGAGAGTTCTGAAATACTTGAATAAGGGTGAAAGAATTATCAAAATCGGATGATAAACAAAGAAGATATGATCATTTGAAGTTTCTGTTGAAACGGATATGGAAGCGGCCATTTTGAGAGCTATGACATCACGGTTCTAAATGACCATATATGGAATATTTATAAATATGAAAATTTACTGATTTATAGGGAAATAATGACAGCAACTGTATGAAAGATATGTAATACTTAATGGCAGTAATGATTCATATCACCAGTAAAAAAAATCATTCATTTGCAGTGATTTTCTTCGTTTTAAATGATATTTATCAATATTCCATATATGGTAATATAGAACTATGACGTCCTAGTTCTAAAAACGGCAGCTCCCATATTCGGTATAGAACAACTTTTAAATGGTCATATCTTTTTTGTTTATCATCCGATTTTGATAATTCTTTCACCCTTTCCCAAGTTTTTCAGAACTCTCAATAACAGAGCTTGTTTGGCTGTGTCGCTACATTCCCTTTAATGACGTAATGAATAATTGAACATAGGGGTCAAGCCCGTAAAGTCGCAAAATGTCAGTATATCTTGTATACAGTATTATTTATCTAAAAAACTTACTAAACTTTTTTCCCTTAGTATATTACAGGGTGATAGTAAATCGCAGGGTGATATAAAGAATATTATGTCAGTGCCTTTTACTATCAAGTTTATTAGGCGAGGCTTAGAAAACGAAGAATGGCGAGGCGTGTTTTAAGTCCCCTTTGATGATTTTGACCAAACTTCACAATGTTGATGCTGAGTCCTTTGAAATTTAAGTTCATTAAAAAATAGGTCAACACAATATCCAGGATGGCCACCGTTCCCGTAAAATGCTTATATCTTTTAAATGGATTGAATGATTTTGAACAAACATGTATGATGGATGATGGTGAGGCTTTCAAGTTTGTAAAGGTTTGGTCAAAGTGACATCCAACATGGCTGCAATTAAAGATGGCGACCTTTACTGTAAACTACTTATATCTTTTAAACCAGTTGGGTGATTTTGACCGAACTTAACATCGGTGATGCTGAAGTCTAAAGCTTTCAAGTTTATAAATATTAAGTCAATTCAACATCCAAGATGCCCACCATTAAAGATGGCCATTGCTATCATAAAATGCTTACATCTTTTAAACTGCTTTGATGATTTTGACCAAAATCACATAAGTCCCAAATGGCCACCATAACTGTAAAATGCTTCAATCTTTTAAATTGCTTGGATGATTTAGCTCAAACTTCCTATGGATGATGCTGACATCTATGGCTTTCAAGTTTTTAGCTCTACTGATCAGAGATCAGCAGAGCTTATGCCGTGGTGCGGCGTCCGTCGTCCGTCCGTCCCAGTTTTGTCTGGAGCATAACTTCAAAACTACTTATGGGACTGGAGTGAAACTTCACACAATGATGATGAAAAACTGACGAATGTATGGAAGACGGATGCGGCCATTTCGACTGCGACTTTGCGACTTTTCGCCCTGTTAATACAAGGCGAAAAGTCGCCATCACGAAAAGTTGAAGGCGAAAAGTCGCCAACACTATCGGATTGGTGACTTTGCGATTCGAAATTTCGTCCAAAACGGTGGGTTTGCGACTTTTCGCCTTAGACTTTTCGGGTTGGCGACTTTTCGCCTTCGACTTTTCGTGTTGGCGACTTTTCGCCTTGTATTAACAGGGCGAAAAGTCGCAAAGTCGCGAAGTCGAAATGGCCCCATCCGTCTTCCATATGAATGGGACTAAGTTGAGTCACACTTCGGGAAGCATCCATTGGTTTTACCGATAATTTCCTTGCAAGCATCTACTAGTAATTGCTAGAGGCACTTCACTGTATTGTCATTCAGGAGTTTATTGTTTATGACTGGGTGCAATCAATTTGGTCCAAGCTCAGTATTTATATATTTTTTTGTTTTAATTAGTTTTTGGTATGCATTAATTTTATTTTGAATGCATTTTTGATGAAAAAATATGCACAAGTATGCAGATATGTGTCTTATCTGGAGCACTGTGTTTATACGTGTTCCGGTCAATCATTTATATGTGTGCTAAATTAAAGGGAGGTAATATGAAAACCCCAAATATATCTGATATTAAATTGATTGATTGAAGTAATTTCTATAATCAAATAACTCCATTGATTTTCTTTTGTTTCTTGGTTATCTATTTTAAATATCCTGTACAAGTGCATGTTGGGTCTTTTAAATGTAAACATTGAACCCTTTGCCAAATTATTTTATATTTATTTAAATAAGGTTATCACTATCTGCAATGTGCGAATAGAATTGGTATCTTATAGGTACCATGGCTTTTTGGCCCAACAAACCGATTTGTTGGTAACAAAGAAATTCTCATACTACAGAACGAACATTTAATGGTAGAAGATTTTTTGTGTTGTGGGGGTTTATTTCATTTTTCAGCACATATTAGGCTACAAACACATATATTGTTTAATTTCTTACTATCTGGCAAGAGGGTGATATACTGCGGGAAAAATGTTCAGCAAGTTTGTTGCACCCTAGAAATAATACATTTTTGGTTATAAAATCAAGAAACTACTGCCATAGACACAGTATTAAACACACATCAATAACAGTTGAACATCTTAAAGGGAATGTAGCGACAGAGCCAAACCATCTGTATTATTGAGAGTTCTGAAATACTTGAATAAGGGTGAAAGAATTATCAAAATCAGATGATAAACAAAGAAGATATGATCATTTGAAGTTTCTGTTGAAACGGATATGGAAGCGGCCATTTTGAGAGCTATGACATCACGGTTCTAAATGACCATATATGGAATATTTATAAATATGAAAATTTACTGATTTATAGGGAAATAATGACAGCAACTGTATGAAAGATATGTAATACTTAATGGCAGTAATGATTCATATCACCAGTAAAAAAAATCATTCATTTGCAGTGATTTTCTTCGTTTTAAATGATATTTATCAATATTCCATATATGGTAATATAGAACTATGACGTCCTAGTTCTAAAAATGGCAGCTCCCATATTCGTTATAGAACAACTTTTAAATGGTCATATCTTTTTGTTTATCATCCGATTTTGATAATTCTTTCACCCTTTTCCAAGTTTTTCAGAACTCTCAATAACAGAGCTTGTTTGGCTGTGTCGCTACATTCCCTTTAATGACGTAATGAATAATTGAACATAGGGGTCAAGCCCGTAAAGTCGCAAAATGTCAGTATATCTTGTATACAGTATTATTTATCTAAAAAACTTACTAAACTTTTTCCCTTAGTATATTACAGGGTGATATAAAGAATATTATGTCAGTGCCTTTTACTATCAAGTTTATTAGGCAAGGCTTAGAAAACGAAGAATGGCGAGGCGTGTTTTAAGTCCCCTTTGATGATTTTGACCCAACTTCACAATGTACATGCTGAGGCCTATGAAATTTAAGTTCATTAAAAAATAGGTCAACACAATATCCAGGATGGCCATCGTTCCCGTAAAATGCTTATATCTTTTAAATGGATTGAATGATTTTGAACAAACATGTATGATGGATGATGGTGAGGCTTTCAAGTTTGTAAAGCTTTGGTCAAAGTGACATCCAACATGGCTGCAATTAAAGATGGCCACCTTTACTGTAAACTGCTTATATCTTTTAAACCAGTTGGGTGATTTTGACCGAACTTCACGTCGGTGATGCTGAAGTCTAAAGCTTTCAAGTTTATAAATATTAAGTCAATTTGACATCCAAGATGCCCACCATTAAAGATGGCCATTGCTATCATAAAATGCTTACATCTTTTAAACTGCTTGGATGATTTTGACCAAAATCACATAAATCCCAAATGGCCACCATAACTGTAAAATGCTTCAATCTTTTAAATTGCTTGGATGATTTAGCTCAAACTTCCCATGGATGATGCTGACATCTATGGCTTTCAAGTTTTTAAATATTAGGTCAATGTGACATCCAAGATTTCCACCATCCAATATGGCCACTGTTACCGTAAAATGCGTATATCTTTTAAACCGCTATGATGATTCTAAACAAACATCTCATGGATGATGGTAAGGTCTGTGGCTTCCACTTTGTAAAAATTAGTGTGACACAACTTCCAAGATGGCTGCCATTAAAGATGGCCACCGTTTCCATGAAATGCTGATATCTTTTAAACCGCATGTATGATTTTGACTAATCTTCAAATGGATGATGTGGAGGTGTATGGCTTTCAAGTTTGTAATAATTAGGTCAACGTGACATTCAAAATGGCTGCTGTTACCATAAAAGTGGATGCAAATAAGTACTGTTTTGAATTAAATTCAACTACTTGGTCATAATGCTGTCAGGCATTTCACTAGTATGAAATCCACCTATATTAGAGCTATGTTCGCCAGTAGAGCATTCACAGACCTTCTTGAAGCTCTTGTTAATTTTAGCCTCAGAAGAGAACATCCTCAAGTTCCAGACGGGGCGGCGTTCCAAACTTCCCGTCCAGAAGCCTGATGTTGGCGACGTGTCCTTGTGGAATCTCTTATTCAGAAATATCGGCAAAGATCTGACCAAGATATCCATGCCTGTCACCTTGAATGAGCCCCTCAGTATGCTACAGGTACGTAAGAGCCCCTCCATATGTTAGGTAAGAGCCCTCAGTATGTTAGGTAAGAGCCCCTCCGTATGTTAGGTAAGAGCCCCTCAGTAAGCTAAAGGTAGGTAAGAGCCCCTCTGTATGTTAGGTAAGAGCCCCTCAGTAAGCTACAGGTAGGTAAGAGCCCCTCCATATGTTAGGTAAGAGCCCCTCAGTATGTTAGGTAAGAACTCCTCCGTTTGTTAGGTAACAGCTCCTCAGTATGCTACAGGTAGGTAAGAGCCCCTCAGTATATTAAGTAAGAGCCCCTCAGTGTGTTAGGTAAGAGCCCATCAGTATGCTACAGGTAGGTAAGACCTCTTCAGTATGTTAGGTAAGAGCCCCTCAGTATGTTAGGTAAGAGCCTATCAGTATACTACAGGTAGGTAAGAACCCCTGAGTATGCTACAGGTAGGAAGAGCCCCTCGGTATGTTAGGTAAGAGCCCATCAGTATGCTACAAGTAGGTTAGGTAAGGGCCACTCCACGTGTTAGGTAAGGGCCCCCTCCCCCAGTATGTTAATTAAGAGCCCCTCTGTATGTTAGGTAAGAACCCCTCCATATGTTAGGTAAGAGCCCCTCAGTATGTTAGGTAAGAGTCCTTCAGTATGTTAGGTAAGAGCCTCTCCATGTTTAGGTAAGAGCCCCTCAGTATGTTAGGTAAGAGCCCTTCAGTATGTTAGGTAAGAGCCCCGCCGTATGTTAGGTAAGAGCCCATCAGTATGTTAGGTAAGACAGAGTATGACCTCATCGCGTGGTTGGTTTTGATGTTTAAATCAACCAACTCGATGAGACCATACTCTATCTATTACATATTATTAATGTGTGAAAGATGAATGAAATTTTTGTGTGAAAAAGTTTGTATGATTTTACGTGTAAGGTGTGATGGGGATGGCCCTACCGGTACTGGATCCCCACATAAACGGACAACCAAATGGTGGAAATTTGATATTATACCGGATAACTGGATACCAGCTTACCGGTACTAGATGGCTATATCCAAATCCACACCAGGTGCCGACATGTAGTATAAAAAGGGTCTTGCAGTGTTTTGTAAATAAATGTAAAAGTATTGGTTTAAAGGAAATAAACTGTCAAATGTGAGCACACAAACATTCTTCCAGACTATATCCATGTGTTGAGATCATAAAATAATGCAGTAATGCTGATTAAAAGTCTAAAATTATTCACGGGTACTTAAAATACACTTGAGTATGCTTAACATGAATTAAGAGTAGGTAACTCATAACTTTGCCAATGATAACAATACGGTGTTTCGCCTGACCCGTTAAGGCATTCATATTGTAGCTATAGAGTTCTGGGCCCTGTTTTATTAAACATCTGACGATAAGTCTCAAATTTTAAAACTTTTTTCACCTAAGCGTTCAGTGTAGACAATAATGTTTGCACGTAGTGCAGAAATATCACATGTATAAGAAAATGAAATGAAATCAAGTTTATTTAAAAAGTGTAATTTATAGTGAAGCATTTAAGAAATCGATTTACGATCAAAATGGTCCTAAGATGTTTCATAAAACAGGGCCCTGATTTGCATCATATGTAACTTACATATTTACCTTCTTGTTAGAAATGGTGTACGGCTGTTGTAAAACTTGCCTGTTGTTGGTGGGATAGAGGCTTTAAATTTTTTTTAATTCTAAAAAGCGTATAATTCAACATAATTTATACTTTGTTAGAAGGTATATTTTTACATGATATATATGATTTTTACAGTTATCACAAATGAAACATGCCTTAAGTTTATCAAAGTGAGCCTATACCCCTTGGTGGAAAAAGGTGTAATGGCACTTTGTGTATCTCCTTGTACTATTGGCCTCAGTCGCTTAGTGCATAAGGCCGTGAGCTTTAGAGCTACTTACCTGCCCCAGCATGTGTTCATTCCCTGACAGAGGCCTTGCCTTCGTAGCTCAGTGCTACCCCAGCATGTGTTCATTCCCTGACAGAGGCTTTGCCTTGGTAGCTCAGTGCTGCCCCAACATGTGTTTATTCCCTGACAGAGGCCTTGCCTTGGTAGCTCAGTGCTGCCCCAGCATGTGTTCATTCCCTGACAGAGGCCTTGCCTTGGTAGGTCGTGCTGCCCCAGCATGTGTTCATTCCCTGACAGAGGCCTTGCCTTGGTAGTTCAGTGCTGCCCCAGCATGCGTTCATTCTCTGACAGAGGCCTTGCCTTGGTAGCTGAGTGCTGCCCCAGCATGTGTTCATTCCCTGACAGAGGCCTTGCCTTGGTAGCTCAGTGCTGCACCAGCATGTGGTCATTCCCTGATGTCAGAGGCCTTGCCTTGGTAGCTCAGTGCTGCCCCAGCATGTGTTCGTTCCCTGACAGAGGCCTTGCCTTGGTAGCTGGGTGCTGCCCCAGCATGTGTTCATTCCCTGACAGAGGCCTTGCCTTGGTAGCTGAGTGCTGCCCCAGCATGTGTTCATTCCCTGACAGAGGCCTTGCCTTGGTAGCTGGGTGCTGGGGTGCTGCCCCAGCATGTGTTCATTCCCTGACAGAGGCATTGCCTTGGTAGCTGAGTGCTGACCCAGCATGTGTTCATTCCCTGACAGAGGCCTTGCCTTGGTAGCTCAGTGCTGCCCCAGCATGTGTTCATTCCCTGGCAGAGGCTTTGCCTTGGTAGCTCAGTGCTGCCCCAGTGCCCCAGCATATGTGTTCATTCCCTGACAGAGGCCTTGCCTTGGTAGCTCAGTGCTGCCCCAGCTGTGTTCATTCCCTGACAGAGGCCTTGCCTTGGTAGCTCAGTGCTGCCCCAGCATGTGTTCATTCCCTGACAGAGGCCTTGCCTTGGTAGCTCAGTGCTGCCCCAGCATGTGTTCATTCCCTGGCAGAGGCCTTGCCTTGGTAGCTCAGTGCTGCCTCGGTGCCCCAGCATGTGTTCATTCCCTGACAGAGGCCTTGCCTTGGTAGCTCAGTGCTGCCCCAGCATGTGTTCATTCCCTGACAGAGGCCTTGCCTTGGTAGCTCAGTGCTGCCCCAGCATGTGTTCATTCCCTGACAGAGGCCTTGCCTTGGTAGCTCAGTGCTGCCCCAGCATGTGTTCATTCCCTGACAGAGGCCTTGCCTTGGTAGGTCGTGCTGCCCCAGCATGTGTTCATTCCCTGACAGAGGCCTTGCCTTGGTAGCTCAGTGCTGCCCCAGCATGTGTTCATTCCCTGACAGAGGCCTTGCCTTGGTAGCTCAGTGCTGCCCCAGCATGTGTTCACTCCCTGACAGAGGCCTTGCCTTGGTAGCTCAGTGCTACCCCAGCATGTGTTCATTCCCTGACAGAGGCCTTGCCTTGGTAGCTGGGTGCTGCCCCAGCATGTGTTCATTCCCTGACAGAGGCCTTGCCTTGGTAGTTCAGTGCAGCCCCAGCATGTGTTCATTCCCTGACAGAGGACAGAGGCCTTGCCTTGGTAGCTCAGTGCTGCCCCAGCATGTGTTCATTCCCTGACAGAGGCCATGCCTTGGTAGCTCAGTGCCGCCCCAGCATGTGTTCATTCCCTGACAGAGGCCTTGCCTTGGTAGCTCAGTTCATAAAGCCTTGAGCTTTAGAGCTACAGACCTCTGCCAAGCATGTGTTCACTCCCTGACAGAGGAGTAATCAAGATTTGTTTGTTTTTCTTACAGAGACTGTGTGAGGAGCAGGAGTACAGTGATCTGATAGACAAGGCCAATGAATATGATGATCCGTACGAACGTATGGTCAGTATGCCACCTTAAAGGGACATACGGCAATCTGGATTTTTTTTAATTTTAAATGTTTCTCGTAACTTGAATTTGTTCAATCGTTAATATTAATTGTTAGAATAGTTCAAAGTAAATTGTTTTTACATATTATTGACTTTTGATAATATTGCACCAATAATATAAAAAAAATATTTAAAAAATATGTAGAATAATGAAGGAAACAGAATTCTCAATTTTTTTATTTTAATATATGCAAGCAGTTTTAAAGTCAAAATGATACAGGATTAATAAATCGCTGTACGAATTGTTATGCATACCGAAGCATTGTGGTGTAGTGGTTAGAGTGTCTGCCTTGCATTCGGGAGGTCGTGGGTTCGAGTCCCCTGACCGCGTCATACCAAAGACTTTAAAAATGGAGTAGTTACTTGTAACCCATGCCTGACAAGCAAATAATGGGTAGTTCTACGTCTGGTCAAAACCATCTGGTCAACCCGGTGTCAGAATAATGTGTCTGGGTGGGGTATCACGTACTATGGCGTGGTATTCCAGTGTGGCAGCACTATATCTGCTTCAAGTAGACTGTAGATAGATACATAGCACTACACACAATCACGCAATAGTCCAGACATAATGCCGAGCCAACGGGGGATTCTTCCCGGGGGCTCATATGGTAGAGGGACTTTAAACCTTAGAAATCATCATCTCTTGTTATGCATGTTATAAAACTCAAGATTGTCATATGTCCCTGTCCCTTTAAAGGAATGATTTAGCAAGCTTTAAAATTAGCGTTTAATTTATTAATCCAGTATCACTCTGACTTTAAACATGCTTGAATATAATTAAAGGTCATACGCTGTGGATGTTATAGGTTTAAATTTATTATTGGTGCATTATAACCAACAGCTAGTAAAATGAAAAAAAAAAGCGCTTTGAACTTATCTCATAATTGGTATTACTAATCTGCTAACGGGACATCACATGTTTCAAAACAAATTGCCGTGTGTCCCTTTAAACATAAACATTTATTTTGTTTGCTGTATTGCCAAAGCAGTTTGCACCATTTATGTATTAAGATAAGCGGTGGGTGGGAGTAGATTGTAAGTCTTTCCATCTTATTGATTCTCTCTCTCTCAAACGTATTGGTTCCCCCTATCAGTCATTGATTCTCTCTCTCAAACGTATTGGTTCCCCCTATCATTCATTGATTCTCTCTATCAAACTTATTGGTTCCCCCTATCATTCATTCATTTTCTCTATCAAACTTACTGGTTCCCCTATCAGTCATTGATTCTCTCTAACAAACTTACTGGTTCCCCCTATCATTCATTGATTCTCTCTATCAAACTTACTGGTTGCCCCTATCAGTCATTGATTCTCTCTATCAAACGTATTGGTTCCCCCTATCAGTCATTGATTCTCTCTATCAAACTTATTGGTTCCCCCTATCAGTCATTGATTCTCTCTATCAAACTTATTGGTTCCCCCTATCATTCGTTTTTTCACTCTATCAAACTTACTGGTTCCAGCTATCAGTCAGTGGTTCTCTCTATTAAACTTATTGGTTCCCCTATCAGTCATTAGTTCTGTCTATTAAAATTATTGATTCTCCCTATCAGTCATTAGTTCTGTCTATTAAACATATTGGTTCCCCTATCATTCATTGATTCTCTCTATCAAACTTATTGGTTCCCCTATCATTCATTAATTCTCTCTATCAAACTTATTGGTTCCCCTATCATTCATTAATTCTCTCTATCAAACTTATTGGTTCCCCTATCATTCATTAATTCTCTCTATGTTTTCGTACCACATTCTTACTGGTTTATTCCTCTCATATTTGCAGATATATATGGCAGCTTTTGCTGTGAGTAGCTATGCAAGTTCGTGTTACCGCGTTGGACACAAACCGTTTAATCCCGTTCTAGGGGAGACTTACGAGTGTATACGAGAAGATCGGGGCTGGAGGTTTGTCGCTGAACAGGTTAGTATGCCTCACTAGAACCAGATAGTAATAACTGTTTATTGTATTCCCTGAAATTGTGTTAAAGTGACTGAGTATGCTATGTTTGTTGATTAAAGTGACTGAGTATGCTATGTTTGTTGATTAAAGTGACTGAGTATGCTAGGTTTGTTGATTAAAGTGACTGAGTATGCTATGTTTGTTGATTAAACTGACTGAGTATGCTATGTTTGTTGATTAAAGTGACTGAGTATGCTATGTTTCTTGATTAAAGTGACTGAGTATGCTATGTTTGTTGATTAAAGTGACTGAGTATGCTATGTTTGTTGATTACAGTGACTGAGTATGCTATGTTTGTTGATTAAAGTGACTGAGTATGCTATGTTTGTTGATTACAGTGACTGAGTATGCTATGTTTGTTGATTAAAGTGACTGAGTATGCTATGTTTGTTGATTAAAGTGACTGAGTATGCTATGTTTCTTGATTAAAGTGACTGAGTATGCTATGTTTGTTGATTACAGTGACTGAGTATGCTATGTTTCTTGATTAATGTGACTGAGTATGCTATGTTTGTTGATTAAAGTGACTGAGTATGCTATGTTTGTTGATTAAAGTGACTGAGTATGCTAGGTGTCTTGATTAAAGTGACTGAGTATGCTATGTTTGTTGATTACAGTGACTGAGTATGCTATGTTTGTTGATTAAAGTGACTGAGTATGCTATGTTTGTTGATTACAGTGACTGAGTATGCTATGTTTGTTGATTAAAGTGACTGAGTATGCTATGTTTCTTGATTAAAGTGACTGAGTATGCTATGTTTGTTGATTACAGTGACTGAGTATGCTATGTTTGTTGATTAAAGTTACTGAGTATGCTGGGTTTCTTGATTAAAGTGACTGAGTATGCTATGTTTGTTGATTAAAGTGACTGAGTATGCTAGGTTTCTTGATTACAGTGACTGAGTATGCTATGTTTCTTGATTAAAGTGACTGAGTATGCTATGTTTGTTGATTACAGTGACTGAGTATGCTATGTTTGTTGATTAAAGTGACTGAGTATGCTATGTTTCTTGATTAAAGTGACTGAGTATGCTATGTTTCTTGATTAAAGTGACTGAGTATGCTATGTTTTAGGGCTGCGTATCGGTCAGAATGATCGATACGATATTTGTATCGATACAAAATGATCGATATTCGATATATGATATTTTTTCAGCAGTAATAAAAGACTAAAATGTAAACGTTTTGTCATTTATTCATTCAAAAAGTAAACACAGAATATTTATCTGAATTCTTTTTCAAGAATATCATTGCATCCAAGGCATCGTCATTCAGGCACGACCTCTCTGCTGATAGAATATCCCCAGATGTCGAAAAATGCAGATGTCGAAAATGCAATCAATCGCCAGAAAAAGTACAAACAATGAGACGCCGAGTGCATCTTTTATATGCAGAGTTGACTCGACTGATAAATACAATGAATAAATTTCGAAACAAATACATATTTCAAACTTTTAATGCATTTAATCACAAGTTTTGTTCGTTTTTGTTGTCCGAATGTCAACAGTTTTCCTACCGACATAAATACTAAATACCCACAATCCTTAGCCATGTATATATCTTTTAAGAAGGCGGCACTAATAACGGGTTTATGACCCGGAATTCTTTACCATTTTTCTGATTATTTCTGACTAAAGAACCCATCGATGTAATAATAAACATCAGAATAGTAAAATTTGTTCCAAAGAAAGACGAATTAAAAAGAAAATTATAATTTCCAGTATAATTACTAATTGAATATTATGTTCAGTCGCCGCGAAGACGGTAATAGGAACCGCCATATAACTGTCGTGACCCAGTATACATAATCCGGGCATTCAAATATTTCCACATACGCTTTTCCAAAACAAAACAAAAAGTCTTCTGCTTCATTTTTTTCTAAAGTTATTGAATAATTATGCATTAAAATGACTGCAATTAGAAAAAGTTGCACATCTACTTACCTGTGCAGTTTATACTCGGCGAACTCCGAGTTTGTCTTCGCGGAGTATTGTGGCGTACTTTCGTGGTGTAAGTACGCCGAGAAGCTTTTCCGACTCCGCGTAGTTTTATCATCGAAACTCCGCATAATTACGCGATTTGTAAATTCCTCACTCGGCATGAAAGAGTAAAGTGTGGGCTTTGCGTGAGCTGTACTGTATGCAATGGGAGAGAGTTCACTTTTGATCGATATTTTGACCGATACGGACACGTTCGATACGATATATCGATCAAACCCTAAATACCGGTATTCGATATATACCGGAAACCGGTACGCAGCCCTACTATGTTTGTTGATTAAAGTGACTGAGTATGCTAGGTTTGTTGATTAAAGTGACTGAGTATGCTATGTTTGTTGATTACAGTGACTGAGTATGCTATGTTTGTTGATTAAAGTGACTGAGTATGCTATGTTTGTTGATTACAGTGACTGAGTATGCTATGTTTGTTGATTAATGTGACTGAGTATGCTATGTTTGTTGATTACAGTGACTGAGTATGCTATGTTTGTTGATTACAGTGACTGAGTATGCTATGTTTGTTGATTACAGTGACTGAGTATGCTATGTTTGTTGATTAAAGTGACTGAGTATGCTATGTTTGTTGATTACAGTGACTGAGTATGCTATGTTTGTTGATTAAAGTGACTGAGTATGCTATGTTTGTTGATTAAAGTGACTGAGTATGCTATGTTTGTTGATTACAGTGACTGAGTATGCTATGTTTGTTGATTAAAGTGACTGAGTATGCTATGTTTGTTGATTAAAGTGACTGAGTATGCTATGTTTGTTGATTACAGTGACTGAGTATGCTATGTTTGTTGATTAAAGTGACTGAGTATGCTATGTTTGTTGATTACAGTGGCTGAGTATGCTATGTTTGTTGATTAAAGTGACTGAGTATGCTAGGTGTCTTGATTAAAGTGACTGAGTATGCTATGTTTGTTGATTACAGTGACTGAGTATGCTATGTTTGTTGATTAAAGTGACTGAGTATGCTATGTTTGTTGATTACAGTGACTGAGTATGCTATGTTTGTTGATTTAAGTGACTGAGTATGCTAGGTGTCTTGTTTAAAGTGACTGAGTATGCTATGTTTGTTGATTACAGTGACTGAGTATGCTATGTTTGTTGATTATGTTTGTTGATTACAGTGACTGAGTATGCTATGTTTGTTGATTAAAGTGACTGAGTATGCTATGTTTGTTGATTAAAGTGACTGAGTATGCTATGTTTGTTGATTAAAGTGACTGAGTATGCTATGTTTGTTGATTAAAGTGACTGAGTATGCTATGTTTGTTGATTAAAGTGACTGAGTATGCTATGTTTCTTGATTCTGATTGAGTATGGCATATATTACTTGACTCAAGAGGCTCAGTATGCAATTTTATAATTATGTGATTTGTGTTAATTTTTCCAGGTGAGCCACCACCCACCAATCTCAGGTTGTTACTGTGATTCCAAGACATTCAGGCTGTGGCAAGGTTAGTTATTCACCCCTCCTCCTACTCCTCCTCATCTTTTCCATTATTTCTTTTTTTCTCCTCTTGATCATCATTAGCATCATCGCCGTCATCATTATTATCACCTTTTTCTCTCCTCCTCATACCCTCTCATCCTCCCCATTTTTGCTCCTTTTCTATCCTTTCATACTCCTCTCTTTTCTTCTTTTCTCCTCCAAGGATGGAGCCTATGGTCCAATTGTTGGCATGTTGGTCATACAAACTAGAGTTTGCAGGTTTGATCTACACTTAGTTTTCTGATTAAGCCTTAACCCGCTAAGCACGACTATAATAGCCTATACATCCATTGTAACTCGCAGGCTGATCAGGGTTTACAATGTCTGGCTGCTGATCAGTCATTTTCTCCAAAACACCCCTTTGCCACATAAATGGAATGGTCTTAATTCAAAGAAAGAACAGTCCATTATATATATATGTAGCCGGTTAAGAGTTAAGCCATAAACTGAGATCCCCAACACAATATAACCCTTCATTAGAATGCCATTCAAACTCCATTTTTCCTTCTTTTACCTCGTGTCAGATTAACCTTATACTACTTCTCAATCTGCATTTCAGATGTGCAAATAAAGACGAAGTTTTGGGGCAAATCCATGGAGATTCAGCCTCTGGGACTGGTTAATGTGCAATTACCCAAGTAAGTGTCTGAAAATTGAATGTTTTGTTCAAAGGTTTATAGTCCGACTGAATTGACTCATAAAGATGTGTTCAGTTCTAAGGTTTATAGATGTATTGAATTGGGTTTTACGGCGCACCAACACATGGAAGGTTATATGGCGCCTAACAGGAATGAAAATGCCAGGCTCATCCTCCATTTACATCAAGATAAAATATGGAGAATGGGTCTAGAACCTTCTCACTTGCAGAACTGCAGAGTTGCTGCAAATTCTATAGTAACCACTCCATTTACGATGGAGCCACGTTTCCACATTTGCATATGCGGTGTCATGATAAAGACCTTGAATGAGCATCAAAAAATGATAAAATAAACCTGAAGGGTGGGGTCCTACCCCTCTGCCTCTAGCGGGATTTGCAGTGGTTGTATTCTACCCCGGCAACCACACGGGCAGTGCCTCCATGAATATGCTCACAATGGTAGTTGGAGGGTATGTACGTATGGGGTTAAATGTCACTTTTAACGTTGAGCTTAGTGGTTAAACTTTTAGGGCAGCCACAAGGGAATACCATCGTCCATGCGGTAGACACATGACATGATATCCCATCAAGTCATTATATTGACACCGGGCCGACCAGTCGTACAACTACCCTTTATATGCGGAACAGCAACCAATGGTGATATTTGTAGCATTTTAATGAAGTCTTTGGTATTATTAAACTGGACAGGGATTGGACCCATGCCCTCCCTCATTTAAGCAGACACTCTACCACTGGGTCATGTGGCAGTTTAGGAAGTTGGATGGTAAAGGTTGATAATCAAATGAAGCACAGCCTCACATCATTTAATTTTATCCTACTTGTTTTATATATTCCATATTAAACAGTCACCCATGTAAGATGTGTATTTGTCATGTAGAACTTATTCTCAAAATATATTTTATATCTCCGCTTTCACAAAGTGAAGTGGGGGCTATATAGGAATCATGTTGTTCGTAACGTCGCTTCGTGTAACACTTTTTTATTACTAGCATATATTTTCCAAACAGTTTCGAATGGGTTGTTCCAAAACTTCATATACTCATAACAACTTATGACCTTATCCCCCGCTACCTCACCCATGGTTTATTGCCGAATGTATTACAGAATTATTGCCTTTCGTTGTACTTCGATAAAAAAGCGGGGGTATTCATCACCTTCTGTGATAGTTCTAATTTATTCATTTTTAGCTCTACTGGCCAAAGGCCAGCAGAGCTTATGGGATGGTGTGGTGTCCGTCCGTCCGTCCGTCCGTCCATCCATTAACTTTTGCTTGTGTACACTCTAGAGGCCACATTTCTGATGCAATCATCATGAAACTTTGTCAGAATGTTTGTCTCAATGAAATCTCGGTCAAGTTCGAAAATGGGTCATGTGGGGTCAAAAACTAGGTCACTAGGTCAAATATTGGAAAAACCTTGTGTACACTCTAGAGGCCATATTTTTGACCCGAGTTGATGCAACTTGTCCAAGATATGT